>PVIR01007288.1:0-61658 GCA_004026965.1 Petromus typicus
TTTTTTTTGTTTTGTTTTCTTGTTTTCTTGAGACAGGGTCTCGATTTGTTGTTCAGGCTGGCCCCAAACTCATATGTAGCCCAGGCTAGCCTCGAACTAAGCAGTCCTCCTACTTCTGTCTCCAGAGTGCTGGGGTTACAGGTGTGAGCCACCACAACTGGCAGCGTCACTTTTTTTTGGCACATCCCTGTAGTTTATGATGTTTCATTTTACATTTTACAAGTAGTTACTTCCTGAATACTCAACCTCTCTTCATTCTTCTTATTCCCTTTCCCCTCCCCATTTTCCTTCCTCCCTCTGTCTCTCAATCCTCTCCCCTCATTATTTTTCTTTGGTTCATGTTTGCTGCTAATTGGTACTTACACTTAACACATCTCAAGTCTTTTTAAGTCCCCTTTCTCTTCACCACTTCCCACCCTTTGGTTTCTTTAACCCTTCTAATACACAAAATATCTATCTCCCTGTTTCCTTTTATCAATCTCTTATTTTATGTGTGCTTTGGGTTTTTCATACGAGAGAGACTATATGGCATTTAAACTTGTGGTATCTGATTTATATAAAATTATGTTTTCAAGGTGCACTCATTTTCCTACAAATGTCTCAAATTTATCTCCTTCTTAGCTAAGTAGTATCCATTATTCATAAACATTTTCTTTATCCATTTATCTGTTGATAGGCATGTAAATTGCCTCCAAGATTTAGTTATTGTGAATTATGATGCTATAAACACTGATATGGATGTATCACTATAATATGATGTCTTTAACTCTTTTGGAAAGACACCTATTGAGGAAAAATAGCTAGGTCAGATGAATTTATATTTTTAGTTTTTTAAGAAATCACCATACTAATTTCCATAAAAGTTGCACTATTTTACACTTCCGTCAGCAATTTTGAAGGGTTCCTTTTTCATCACAGACTCAACAGCATCTGTTTTTGTTTTTGTTTTTGTTTTTTGTTTTTGTTGTTGTACAAGGGATCAAAGTCAGGCCCTTGTGCTTCCAGGGTAGGTGCAGTACCACTTGAGCTAAATCCTGGACTATTATTTGATTTCTTGATGTTCCATCCAGACATTAGTAAAGTATAAAGCTATGTTGACTGAAATAGTATGTTAAGAATATTAACTAGGCTAATTGAATAAAAATATTAAAATAGACTCAGAAACATATGGAAATTTCATTCATATAATAAAGGTGACATGAATCAGTTTGGGAATAATCAAATAGTAATAAGTGATCATGTAACAACTGGCTAGCCCTCTACCCACAAATGTTGGATTCTGATATACTTGCAACAAAAATTTCAAATGGAAAAAGGCTTGCTGTTAAAAATAAAAACAGAAAAATAATAAATTAAACCCTGAGAGAATTATAATTTTTTATTACAGTGGAAGTCTTTTCTAAGTAGGACACAAACATCAAAAGTCATAGTGAGAAGAAAATTTATTAAATAGAAGAAAAATCCCATGCTAAAACAAAAAAACCCAGAACACCATAAGCATAGTAAGAAAAGCTCACTCTAAAGTGTAGAAGCATTGTATAGTCCTATCCTCCAGATAAAAGAAACTGATATATAAAGAGCTCCTAAAAATTAGTAAGAATACCAACAATCTGATAAAATATAAACAGATGGTGAATGCAGTGACTCTGAAATCCTGAAGAGATGCTTGATTTGTATGTAGTGGCATGCCTGCTTGGCAATCATAAGGTCCTGTGTTTAATTCTCCACACTGGAAAGAAAAAAAAAAATTCACTTGTTGGCCTACAAGAGGGGATAAAATCTGCTGCTATGAGCTATAGGACTTGTATTCGGTGCCAGGAGCACTAGGAGAAGGGAGAGCTGCCTTCATTTCCAACTCTGAAAGCTCTTTTTTCAAGTTTATTTCCAATAGTATTTTTCTGAGCTGCTTGATTTTGTACAAACTGAGGTTTTCAGAATTTCCCTCACAGAATGTTGGTACATATAGTAGTTGTGCTTAGATGAAAGCCGTGACTTCTTAGTTCAGGCAGACATGCCTATAGTATGCTATTGTTAGAAAGGTTTTAATATGACTTAGCTTTATATAAACTATGAGAAACATCTTTGAGGTGAAGTGTGCAGTGTGAAGAAGGGTCTTCTAGCTACTCTTTAATGATTTATGTTATCCTTTTGTAAAATTGATATTTTTTGATATATTTTTATAAAATATCCTTTTGTAAATGCTAAGCAAGAAGTAAATTTCTCAGACTCCCTTGCGTCTAAAAGGATTGTCACTTCCTACGGAGTATATGCAGTGATCTGATGACCTTTTCGCAAAGCGATGAAGAAGTAATTGTCTTTTCTTCTCTTTTTTCCCCTAGTTGCTGCTAGAGTGAAAACCCTGAAGTCCTGAGCTATGACAAAACTCTCACCTCTCAAGTCACATAGAAATCTGGCCACTAAACATTTGCCTGCCATGTGAGTACAAATAAAGATGTGATTACTCTAAAACATAGAGATTTTATAGTTCAGTTAATATAACAGCTAAACTAAAGCAGGATGTTGCTACCTGAACATACTTATATATTGGAGTATATGAATTTAAAGCTATGGAACGTGATTGATGCGGTATCTCAGAAGAAACAAAATAGTGATTCACTTGGGGTGGATGGTGTTCAGGCACAGCATGTGAAAGAGATTTTTCATGTTCCCTATACCGTATTATTCGGATTTTATATCTAGTAAATAAAATAAAGAGAAATTTTGGAATTTAGAAGCTGTATGTGGATATGTAAGATAATGATGGAACAGAGAATACTTCAAAAAAGTAAGTTTATAGATATAATAGAAGGGCACTGAGTCAAAGTTCCCTTATGGAGTCTTATGAATCAGGAAAGATTCCTCATCCTATGACACAAGAGATAATAGAAATAGCAGTTATATTGCCCATAATAAGAAAAAAAATCCAAGTGAAAAAATACTGAGACATTATTTCTCACCTATTAGACAGATAGAAATGCAAAAGTTTAATGATTCACCTTGTAGAGGAAGCTCTGCAGAAGGAGTCTCATATATCAGTAGTGAAAGGGAGAACCTGGTAAAACCTGCCAGATTGTCCCAGCCATTCCTTTTCTGCTAAGCTGTCCTATAAATAAACTTGCTCAGGTACAAAGTGGCAGAAATATACAAGTTCACTTACCATAATACAATACAATATTGGAAGTAAGTCAAGGATCTAATGATAAGGGACTGGTTTAATAAAACACAGAACATGCAATACACATTAAAAAAAAATAATTTCTATAAACTTGTATGACAAGATACCCAGAATATGTGATACTGGGTGCAGGGCCAGGGAGACAGTATAGAGAAACTATGTAAATCAGCTGCCCTTTGCTATAATAAATATCCGAGGTAAATCAGTTTATAAAAAGAAAAGGTTTTTCTTGACTCATAGTCCAGAGATTTCAGGCCGTGGTCATCTGACCTGGCACTTTGGGGCCTTTGACAAGATGAGAGTGTGACAGAGGAAGCTGCTCATCTCACAGCAGACAGAAGTAAGAGAAGAATCTTCTGATCAGTTGCATTGATCTTCAGATCTGTTCTTTTTTCCCCCAGTACCATGTTGTTTTTATCACAAAAGCTCTGAAATATAATTTCAAGTCAGGGATTGTGATGTCCCCTGCCTTGCCTTTGTTGCCCAAAATTGTTTTTGCTATTCTAGATCTCTTCTGATTCCAAATGAATTTTAGGAATGATTTATCTAGTTTTGTAAGGTATGCTAATAATATTTTGATTAAGATTGCATTACATCTGTATAACAATTTTAAAAGTACAACCACTTTCACTGTGTTGGTTCTTCTACCTCCTCCAGTCTCCTTTTTCAGAGTACTGTAATTTTCAGTGTAAAGATCTTTTACTTTTGAGAAATTGATTCCTAAGTATTTCAACTTTTTTCTGCTATTGTGAAAGGTATTGTTTTACTAATCTGTCTCAGTAAATTTGTTGTTTGTGTACAGGATGCTGTTGATTTTTGAGTGTTGACTCTGTATGCAACTAAGCTACTGAATTTGGTCATTAAATTTATTAGTCTTTTGGTGAAACTTTTGGGGTCTTCTATGTAAAGTATCATGTCACCCACAAATAGTACAATTTAACTTCTTTTCCTGTTTTTATTTATTTTATTTATTTCTCTTGTCTAATTGCTTTGGCTAATGTTTACAGAACTATAGTGACTAGAAGTAGGGATAGTGGACATCCTGTATTGTTTCTGGTTTTAGAGGAAAGGCTTTCAGTTTTGGACCTTTAATATTATGTTGGCTGTTGTTTTGTTATAGATGCTTTTATCAAATTGATTCCTATCTATTTCTGTAGGAGGCCGGGGATTTATCTCAGTGATTCCAGAGTCTACCTGGAAAGCACAAGGTCCCAGGTTCAATCCCTGGTACCACATACCACAATGCTGGGCATGGTGGCTCATGCATGTAATCCTAGCACTCAGGAGGCAGAGGCAGAAGGATTGCTGTGAGTTTCTGCTTATCCTCGGATACATAATAAGTTGAGGGCCAAGCTGAATTGCAAAGCGAGGTCCTGTCTCAAAAAGCTAAAACCATCTGTTTCTGTAGGATTTTTAAAAAATCATATTTGGGTGTCAGACTTTGTCAATTGATTTTTTGCATCTGTTGAGATAATCATGTGATTAATTTTTATGGCTCTATGATATATTTATTGATTGTCATATGTTGAACAATTCCTGCATCTCTGGGATAATCCTACTTGGTCATGGTGTATAATATGCTTGGTAATTTGTTGCATTTTGTTTGCTGGTATCTTATTGAGGATTTTTACATCTGTATTCTTTAGAGAGATTGACCTGTAGTTCTGTTTTTTTGTTGTATCTTTCCCTGGTTTTGGTATCAGGATTATACTTGCTTCCATGAGTGAACTTGCAAATATTGCTTTCTTTTTAATTTCACTGAAGAGTTTGAAGAGTAGTGGTATTAGATATTCTCTAAATTTCTTACAGAATTCAGCTTTCATTATATCCCATAGGTTCTCGTATATTGTACTGGGATTATTATTTAATATTCTGTACTGCTTAATTCCTTCTTTAATTTAATCTGTGACCCATTGGTTATTCAGGAGAATATTATTTAATTTCCACATGTTTGTGCAGTTTTTGTGCATTTTTTTTGCTGTTTATTTCCAATTTTCGGCATTATATTCTGATAATATGCATGTGATAATTGCAGTTCCTTTGCCTTCATTTAAACATGTTCTATGGGTTTGTATGTGATCTGTTTTGGAGAACATGCCAAATGCAGCTGAGAAGAATGTATATTCTGATGCAGTGTGGAACACTGGACATCCACTAAGTCTAATTATTCAGAAGTTTGGTTCCATTCTGATATTTCTTTGCTGATTTTTTTGTTTAGTTGATTTGTCTATTAGTGTGGAGTATTGAGGACTCCTGCTACAATTTTATTAGTCCTTATTTGATTTTTTTTCCCCTTAACAGTTGTTTTGCACAGTCTGGTGTAGTACTGGTATTTGGTGCATACATATTTATAATTGTTATCTCTTCTTGAAGTGTTCCCTTTATAAGGATATAATTACCTTCTTTGTTTCTCTTAATCAGCCTTGACCTGAAATCCACTTTATCTGCAAATAATATATTACTCCTGCTTCTTTTCTGGTTTCTTATTGCATGGTATATTGTTTTCCATCCTTTGAATTTTAGTAGACACTATGAATTTTTTTTTGACTTAAATATATTTCCTATATGCAGCAAATTGTTGGATTTTGTTTCTTGGTCCATTTGCCAGTCTATTTCTTTTGATTGTTGAGTTGTGATCATTTGCATTAATCATCATTTCATTTTTACTTGAGAGATTATTTTCTCTATAACCTCATGCATCTCTTTTCTTACTTCTACTTCTAACATTTCAGAAAACTCAGGTGATCACTTCTAATTTCTTCTATCCTTTTGTCTTCTGGACTTGGTCTTGGTCAGATGGAGGTATGGGATATCATTTGGCTTCTGTGTTTTGTCATTTTCTATTTCTTTAATTTATTGTGTTTTTTTGGTTGATGTTTGTAAATTTCTTATGGAAGACAGCTTTATCACTAGCATTGAAACTTCCCTAGAGAAGGTCTATTTCTCAGAGATGTCTTCTGGGTGTTTGGTTTCTGGTCTTGGTGTCTATCCTAGACCCTACCTTCCCAGTTTATTAAGGAAAAGGAATTGCTACTTAGCTCCGCAGCCAGTCGTTTGGTACTTGATTGTGGTCATGGTTATGGACTCAGGCAATCTCAGTGTTGTCATACAAGGGAGAACAACTAATTACAATAGGCAGGACATCTTTGGTAAAGTAGTAAAATTACTGATATCAGTAACCTCAAGCACAGCCTAGAAACTAATTGTGGTAAATGTTAATTTGCTACCTGTAACCAAAGGAGCAAGATCTACAGTTATATTACACAACCCAACATAAACCAGGAGCTTGTATGTAGTGAGTTTCCCCTTAGTGGAGTGATTTTTCCCTTGCAGGCAGTTTAAGAGAGAAAGGAGGCAAAACAGATAAATGAAGGGAAATGTAGTAGAAGCAAGACTAGAGGACAACAGGTTTGAATAGAGAAAAGGTCAGAAGCAAGCAAGAAGGATAAAGCAAAAGAGTATCCAAGTGAACCAGAAAGACAACAGACAGTTTTCACTCACATGAAAATGTCATAAACTCACGATAGTTGAGGAAAGAAAGATGAGTAGAACAATATAAACACAAAGATAAAAATCCAAAAATAGAAGAAGAAGAAACAAAACTTACACAGAAAGGAAATAAACTACAAAACAAATTCCTCTGAAGTCCACAGTTCTGGTAGTGTCCAGGTTAAGTTGTATCCTAGTTCTGAGCTGTGTATCCCCACCAAATGGGTAGAATTTGATCTGATGGGAGCTGTGCCATTCTTCAGCCAGCAGCCATGTGAATGTCTCTCTGGCCCACCCAGGCCTCCTCAAGGTGAGTTGCTCCCCTGGCGCTCAGGCAGGGGCAGCCCAGGCTCACTCAGTGCTCTGTTCAGTAGGCCACTGGGTTTCTGCCCAGCCTCCTCTGTTTTATCCCCACTGGCGATTATCTACACTTTTGGGATCTGCTTGTTTCACAGAGGGGCAGGATCTGCTAGATCTTCCAGGTCCTTTCTAGGGGGTTAATTTCTGTTGTTAAAATACCATAGCTGCCCTTCACTCCCAACTTTAGAGCTCAGGACAGAGGAAAAAAGGAGAGTGGAGGAGACCCTTCTGTCAGGAGGGAGCAGAGTTCTGCTTGACTCTGTGTTTGCCAGCCAGCAAGAGCGAAAGCCGTTGCCAGGCTGCTGCGTTCTTTATGAGGAGGAATGCTAAAGAGCCAAGAGGCCTTCTTTCCCAAATCTGTCTTGTGTGGCTTGAGTTGGCCGCAGCTTTTCAATCCATCAGTTTCCAGAGGACTTTCCAATATGGTGATTTTGGCTTGCCACCGCCCGGTGCTGTCTGTAGCCCTATGGGCCGATGTGTTTGTCTTACGAAGTACTGTGCCTGTATTTTATTCCATCTACTAGTCTTTCAGTTTAGGTTGGTTTTGGCATCAGAATGTATGTCTCTCCCTTTCTGCCAGCTGTTTGTGCTTTTTGTTGATTTTTTTCCTGAATAGTTCCAATGTGACTCCTTTCAGCCAATTAAATGAGTTTTCTGATGCTTTATAATACAGTTTATTGATAAATTTTCACTTAGAAATAATTTTAATCTCAGAGAAAAGTTTCAAGAATTTCACAAAGAATTCTTGTATACTCTTTATTAGATATCCACTGTTAATATTTTACCATATTTTGTTTCTCCTGCTTAATATATATTTATACATATGTATGTTGTCCATGTATTTAAGTATATATTGCTATTTTTCTGAACCATTTGAGACTAAGTTGGGGGCATCATAACTGCACTTTAAAATGTCTGTATCTATTTCTGAACAATATTATGAAAAATAACAGCCAGGGAAATTAACATTATATAATACTGTTATAACTAAAAAATTAAATTCATATTATACCCGTTTTCCTGCAACAGACTTTATAACATGTGAAATAAATTTTGTCTGGATAACAGTCCACCACAAGATCACATGTTACATTTATTTTCTTGTCTTTTAGTATCTATTTATCTGGTCTTTTTTTTTTTTTTTTTTTTTTGAAACAAGTTCCCGTATGTAGCTCAGGCTGGCCTTGAACTCACTGTGTAGCTCAGGCCAGCCTTTAACTCTCACAGCAATCCTCCTGCCTCTACCTCCCGAGTGCTGAGCTTATGGCATGAGCCACCATCCCCAACATTGTGGTATGTGGTTACTAGGAATCAAACCCTGGACCTTGTGTTTGCCAGGCAGATGCCGGAACCGTAAAGCTAAATCCCCAGACCCCTATCTGTCTTTGTCTTTCATGACTTTGACTTATTTTAGGGAATTCAAGCAAATATTTTGAAGGATAGCCTTCCATTTGAATTTTTCTGATGTTTTCTTGTGATTATATTTCGATTAAGAATATTTTGCTAGAATACCACTTACATGGTATTTCTTTCTCATTTTATTGTGCTAGAAGACATGTGACGATGCCCTTTCATTCCATTTCTGCTGATGTTCAATCTGATCACTTGGTTTCCATGATATCTGGGAGGGTTCTCCACCGTGGAGTTACTTTTTCTCCCTCGTACTTAGAATTTTGTGGCTAATTTGATATGATGGAAATATCTTGTTCCTTATCAAACTTTCACCAACAAAGTATAACATATATTAATGATTCTTGCTTAAATATATTGTTACTAATTTGACCAATGGTGGTTTTCTAACTCTCATATTCCTTTCATGTTAATTGGTGTTCTTCCATTAGGAAAAGCTTTTTCTTCTCTCCCATTTATTTATACACAAACACGTAGAATGGGAGAAAATATCTGCTAGCTATTCATCTGACACAGGGTTAATATCTAGAAAAAATAAAGAATTTTAAAAACTTAACAAGCAAATACTAAAATTAGTAATGGGAAAAATTATCTGAATAAATACTTTTCAAAGGCATAAACAGAAATAACTAATAAATATACAAAAATGCTCAATATCATTAGTCATCAAAGACATATCAAAACTAATGAGCTTATAATCTTGCGCTTGTTAAAAGGGCTAGTCTAAGAAACTAAGAACAAGTACTGGTAAGGATATGGAGGGAAAAAAACCTTTATACATTATTTGTATGTAAGTTAGCATAACCACTATGGAAGACAAATAGAGGTTCCTCAAAAAGCTAAAAATAGATTTATCATATAATCCAACCAATGGAGTACTATTCAACCATAAGACAAGCAGAGCTTGAGTCTGGTGCCTTAGACCACTCGGCCATCCGGACACCGTAAAGAATGATATATTCAAGTCATCTTGAGACCACAGTGTTAAGTGAAATAAATCAGGCACACAGCTGAAATATCACATGGTTCCTTTAATGTGAGAAATTCAAAGTATAAATAATTTTAAAAGGAAAATAAAAGATAAATAATAGGAAACGAAGATAGATATTTTGCAACTGGGGACCAAGCAGTGGAGAGAAGGGAGAAGGGAGGGGAGGACAAGGGGCAGTAAAAGAATTGAGATGTATTATGTACATATACCACCTTCCCATGGTGCAGTAATCACTGTTACTGCAAAGATGTGTTGATAAAAGTAAATACAGACCTAAATGGTTTTAGCTATAAAATGAACCATCTCTACTTTCAAAAATATTTATTAAATCAAAGAGCGTATTTTGTATGTTTTTCACATGACAAAGGCAACATTTTGAACTTGAACAGCCCCCTCCATCTTTTTCTAGGCCTTAGTACACTACAGCAGAGAGTGCAAACATTAAATCTATAATGATACTCTTTTGGTGGAGATTTTTTAAAAGGTGCTCACTTTTAAGTTTTACTACTGAATACCAATTTTTTTTTCACCTTTATTTTCAACAACTATAAAATACATGGTAGCAAGGCCACTTTCAGAGATATTATACATACCAACTGTCAAGTGCTTTGAAATTCTTAAGTAAAATATTTGAAAACTGTATTACTTAACCAATAAAATATTTTATTTTAAAAAGTAAAAATAACACAAAGTTCCATCAGCTGATGGGTAAGATAATAAAATGATATAGCCATGCACTTAAGTATTATTGGCCATAAAAAGAGATGAAGTAGTCGTACATAGTATAATATGGTTAAATGCTAAAGGCATATGCTAAGTGAAAGAAGTCAATCATAAAAGACTATGTATTGTATGGTTTTGGGGGTTTTGGGGCAGTACCAGGGATTGAATTCAGAACCTTATGCTTACAAAGTAAGTTTGGTACCACTTGAGCTAAATCCCCAGCTCTTCTATGTTTTTATTTATATGAGATGCTCAGAATAGGCAAAACAATAAATATTTTCAGTTAATGAATGTTTTTTCTCCTGTAGCTCGTGGCATCCCTGGCAGCCTTAATCCCAATTCCTGTACCTTGTTTATAGTTGGGAAAGTCTTCCTATGAAGCCCTAGTATGTCTGTATTTCTGATGTTGTATGCTAGTAATTATTTGAATTTTATTTAAATTATTTAAGCAGCAACCATTCCATATCCTGA
Organism: Petromus typicus; assembly: GCA_004026965.1. Taxonomy (NCBI): domain Eukaryota; kingdom Metazoa; phylum Chordata; class Mammalia; order Rodentia; family Petromuridae; genus Petromus; species Petromus typicus. The sequence continues at coordinate 10,620 of PVIR01007288.1, forward strand.
AACATACCAATGGATAAGTAAATGTAGTTCATTTTTCTTATCTTCATTTTCAGACATAAGACTGGAAAGTTTCATTTATCACTATTCTTTTTCCTTAATCTACCACTCTGCTGGGAAGCTTACACATCTTATAAACTTTTGACACAGTGTTTGATCAGCTGTTTCTCTTCATTCAGAATTAGGCCCAAAGTTAAAGTAGTTTGTTACCCCTGGTAGAAATATAAATAATGATGTAGCAAATGTAGTTGATGGTATAAAAATTTTTATTCTTCATCTTGCTGTACTTCTTTGGAAAAATGTCAAAGAAAGGAAATCTTTTTGTTACAATGATTCAAAAATTGGACCTTTTCTAACAGGTAACCTTATATATGTAATGGTAATAGTTGTGGATTGTTGAACTTGCTTTCAAACTTAAAAAATCTCTAGCTCAGTTTGTGATAGCTAAATCTTGGAAACAACCAAAATGTCCATCAACTGGAGACTGGATAAAAAAGTTGTGGTTCTTCTACAGAATGGAATATTACTCTGTCATAAAAATGATAAGATCGAATCATTTATACTCAAATGGACGTACCTTCAGGACATCCTCATTAGTGAAATAAATAGGTCACAGATGTGTAAATATTGTATATTTTCTCTCGTATGAGAAAATGAAGATGTAAATGAGTTCTAGAATGTATGTTATATATTGTGAAATAGAAAATACTCAAAGCGAAATGGCGTGAAGGCGTTAATAATGAGGGGAAAAATAATCAGATTATAACAAAAAAAGGAAACAGAGCTTATGTATATAGGGGACTGGTGTGGTAAGGTGGGTAGGGATATGAGAAAAAAATGAGAATTAAGTTGTGTCATATACTCATACAAATTCTCATTGTTGAATGCAATCGTGTTGTGTATTTGTAATGTACCAATGAAGATTTCAGTTAAGGAAAAAAATCCCTCCCTTCATTTAAAACATTATTTCCAGATAATGAAAGATAACACTGACTTCTTTGGCTCAGGAGCTTATTAGTGTTTTCTTGTTTTGCAATAATATTTTTCTTGAAGCATTCAGCTCTTTTGGGATAAGAAATGATTTAGTTTTAAATATTAAACTTTTTTCACTTGCATCTATGGTAAGTGGAATAGTGGCAAACAAAATTGCTTCTTCTGAATAGCTGTGAAAGGTCAGAGGTAAAGATTTCCTATTTATTTAGCTGTCATGTGCTTTATTAATATAGGAAAAAACTGGGAGAATTTCTTGTAGTATAGTGCAATGTTAGAGTTCATAAGGTTAGAAATAATTTTTATCTTTACTTAAAACTCATAGGTAATTTTTTAGAAAAGATTTAATTATAGTTGTCATTTCTGTGATTTCTGGTGAGGAGACAGTAGGGAGAATACCCAGCTGCATGTTCTCCCCCATTCCCGAATAATTATGTTCTTGAAACAATGACCTTGGCAGGTAACGTTGGTGGAAAAGTCAGAGAGCATCTGATTTTCAAAGTGTTTGAATTAATGCATAGTAATTTCACCTTTTAAAAAAAATTAGTATTTTGACTAAGTGAATCCTTTTACTTTTAGTAGTACTCTAATGCTGTCTAAAATTAGTAATACTTGGCCTTGATATGTTCATTGAAAAAAACTAGAAAAATATTTTTCAGAGACTTTAAAGTTTGCAGAAACTTTAAATTTATTGGATTATAGCCAGGCACTGTGGTGAATTCCCATATGTGGTGTATTCCTGTATGGAGGCTGAAGCAGAAAGATTCCAGACTTGAATTGCGTCTGGAACCTAAATATAAAGATATAGAGGGCAGAAACATAGCTTAGTGTAAACGTCCTAGGTTCAGTCTCCACTGCTAAATAAATAATGACCAAATGAATGAATGAATGAATGAATGAATGAATAGGATCATGCTGTTTTGGTTAAAATATATTTCGAACACATCTAAAAATGATGGAAAATAATATATGAAGTACCCAAATGCTCACTGCACAAGTTAATAAATTAAGTTTGGGTTGATTACTATAGAATTTTAACATTATAATAATGATTCATTGTCAACACAATTCATCTCTTTATTTTCCATTACCTTTTTTTCTCAAAAGTTATGCCTTGAAATTAGTGGTTTTCATGCCAAAGGAATTTTTACATTTTTATATCTTTCTGTACCCAAAAGTGGTATATGTTGTTGTAGAACATGTGCTAGAACAATGAACAAATAGCACACTATGCATATTACTCTGCAGTTTATTTTTTCACAAGATTCTATTTTTGAGTTTTATTTTAATTGGTATATTTTATATGGTACTTCCATTTAGCAATATGCCTCAGTTTATCCACTTCTTCACAAGCATTTAGACAGTTTCTGTTTTAAAGTATCAGTTTCCATATGTGGCACATGCCTATAATCCCAGCACTTGGGAAGCTGAGGCAGGAGGACTGCCAAGAGTTCGAGGCCAACTTTGGCTATATGGTGAGTTCACTGTCAGCCTAAACATTCTTTCTTTCTTTCTTTATTTATTTTTGTTTTTAGTTATTTTGAGACAGGGTCTCACTTTGCAGTTCAGGCTGGCCCTGAGCTCAGCCTCAAACTCACGTCACAGCAATCCTCCTGCCTCTGCCTCCCAAGTGCTGGGATGACAGGCGTGAGCCACCACGCCCAGCACTGTGGTTTGTGGTACTGGTTGCTGCTGGGGTAAGTCTCCACACCCAGTATTGTTATGTGGTTACCAGGGATTGAACCCGGGCCCTTGCACTTGCAAGACAGGCGCTGGAACCACTGAGCTATATCCCCGGCCCAGCCTAAACATTCTTGTGCCTGTTTCTTTGTGCTCAGGTATAAGAATTGTTGCCTTCATATGTGTCTGAGAATGGAATCCTAGGAATTTGTATATATTTAACTAGATGAAATGTCACCAGTTAGATCTTCAAAGTTGTAGCAGTTTACATTCATATCTCTAGGTATTTAAAAAAATTATTCGAGATAATTTACCTGCCATAAGTATATGTAACCTAGTATGCAGGGTACAATTCAATGGGTTTAGTATATTTACAAGGTTCTAAGCTATTATATCTAATTTTAGAACATTTTACATCACCCCCCAAAGAAACTTTGTATGCACTGGTGGTTACTCCCTTTATTCCTTCCCACTTTTGTGTGTTTTTGCCCTCCTGCCCAGTGTAAGCAGGAATCTTTTTGGCTCTGTAGATTTACCTATTTTAAACATATGTACATATAATATTGTATAATACTTTTTCTTTTGTAACTGACTTCTTCACTTACCATAATTTTTTATTTTTTTAAGGTTTTTTGAGACAGGGTCTCACTTTGTGGTTCAGGCTGGCCCTGAGCTGAGCCCCAAACTCACATCACAGCAATCCTCCTGCATCTGCCTCCCGAGTGCTGGGATTACAGGCGTGAACCACCACACCTGGCACTGTGGTATGTTGTACTGGTTGCTGCTGGGATGAGTCTCCACGCCCAGTATTGTTATGTGGTTACTGGGGATCGAACCCGGGCCCTTGCGCTTGCAAGACAGGCACTGGAACCACTGAGCTATATCCCCAGCCCTTACCATAATATTTTTGAGATTCAACCATATTGTATCATCTGCCACTCTTTCACCCTTTTCTTTGTTAAGTAATAACACTATGTTTGGACTGGAGATTTAGCTCAGTGGTTCCAGCACCTGCCTTGAAAATGCAAGGTGCTGGTTCAGTCCACAGTAACCACATACAAGAATACCGGGCGAGATGACTCACGCCCACAGCAATCAGTACCACATACCACAGTGCCAGGCATGGTGGCTCATGCCTATAATCCCAGCACTCAGGAGGCAGTCAGGAGGTTTGCTGAGTTCAGGGCTGAGTTCAGGACCAGCCTGAGCTACAAAGTGAGACTCTGTCTCAAAAAAACACTAATAATAATAACACTATGTTTTTTTTTCCATTCATCATTGGATGGACATGTGTAAGGAATATTTCTCACTGTTAAAGGATATTCCTTTAACGGTAGGATTATTAGGCTGAAGCATATAATAACACTGTGTTTACCATTTTGAAGAACTGCTAGCAGTGGCTGAACTATTCTGTAGTTCCAGTAACAATTTCTGAGGTTTCCAGTTTCTCTATATCTTTATTAATGCTTGCTATTATGTATCTTTTCTTATCATGTATCTTAGTGGATGCTAAGTGGTATCTCATTATGTTTTGGCTTAGCATCTCTTTAATGACTAGGGAACATCTTTTCATTTGCATTTTGGCGTTCCTTTATCTGCTTTGGAAATATTTCTACTTAAATCATTTACTTACTTTTAAAATAAGACTTTATTTTATTATTAAATTATATATTGCATGTCCTTCACCTGTTCTGAATACAATTTCCTTTACAGATGGATGATTTGCAAATACTTTCTCCTTTTTTGTTATCTTTTCCCTTTCTGGATGGAGTTCTTTGAGGAACAAATGCTTTCCATTTTGATGAAGTCTAAGTTATCAAATTTGTCTTATATTTATACATGTGATATCTTATCTGAGAAATCACTACCAAAATCAAGATGAAGAATGTTTATTCCTATGTATTCTTCTAAGGGTACTGTAGTTTAACGCTTACATTTAATGAGATCTATATGTTGTTATTTAAATTTGTATGTAATGGGAAGCACAACATTATTTCACATGTAAATATCCCTTCAACATAGCACAACTGATTTAAGTCTTCTTTCTTCCATTGTATCATCTTGGCAACCTTGCTGAAAAATCAGTTGACCAAAAATATAAGCGTATCTTTCTGAGAATTTTTATATTATTGATTTATATATTTATCCTTGTAACAGTACCACACAGTCTTAATTACAATAGCTTCTGCAGTAAGTTTTGAAATTTGGAAATATAAATTCTACAATTTTGTTTGTCTTTCTTAAGATTTTTCTATCTATTCTGGCCACTTTGTACTTCGCATATCAATTTTAAGATAAACTTATCACTTTCTGCAAAATATATCTAGCGTCTTAGTAGAGATTCATACAAACCTATAAATCATTTTAAGAAGTATTGTAAATGAAGAAAGGAAAGAAAATATTTGATGGTAATAAAGGGAGCAAAGCTTATGTATGTATATAGGAGACAGAAGGATTGTAGGGTGGGCAGGAGAATGGGAAAAAATGAGAATTAAGCTTTGTCATATACCGGTACACATTCTCAATGTCAAGTGTGATCATGATATGTATATAAAATGTACCAATAAAATAAACTTTAAAAAAAGTATTGTATAACAATATTAAGTTTTCTAAGCTATCAGAAGACCGTTGGATGTCTTTGCATTTTTTAGACATATTTTAATTTCTTTGTGGGTTTTAATGTACAGTCTGCCCTTCTGTTGTTACATTTATTCCTACATATGTTACTCTTGTTGATACATTATAAATGGATTTACTTAATTTGACTTTCAAAATATATTCTGCACATGGGTAGTGTATAGAAGTATACTTGAATTTTATATATTAATCTCATTCTGCAAACTTAAACTCTTTACTAGATTTAATAGCTTTTTAAAGTTTTTTTTTTAAGGTTTTGTGTACACAAGATCCAGCCCAGAGTTTATTTATGCTGTTGAGTTTTTAATTTCAGTGACATATTTTTTAACACCTACTTGTTCTATTTTATTTCTGTCTTTTTTACTTTATACTTTCTTGTTGGCTTTTGCTAGAAAGTGTTTCTTCATTTATATTTTCAAACATCCTAAACATATTCTTTTGAAGCCTTTGTCAGACTGTTTCAATAAAACTAATTTTATGTGGAATGCATTTCTTTTCTGTTGATTTGTTGATTCTGTTGGATATGTTGCTAGAATTAGATTTCTATGACTTTGGCTTTGCAGGCCTATTTTGATTGGGACTTCTTCTGAGTGTTTTGTTCCTTTCATTTGACTTTGATCATTCCTCCTGTGATGATCTTTCAGTTATCTGCATCTGGCTCCCTAAAGCTCCTTCCAAACATAGGTCTTATAGTGACAGTTTTGTGTTCAGCCCAGAGTTAGAGGTTCTACAGATTCATCTATGAAGTCTTTTTAGATGAGGTGAAGCCTAACACAATCACCAGCATTAAACTATTCCTTCCCCGTTTCTGTAATACCTATTTAGTCATTTTTACCAAGCTGGAGCTTCACCTCTGGCCACCATTCCCTCTGGAGTCCAGGGTGCCAGGAACTTCAGACCTGGACACTGTTTTGTGTTTTTCTTTCCATTCTGGCCTATTTCCATTCTGTAAATATGTGAGCCTATTTATGTCTTTCTTCTGTGTGTCACTATCCTTTTTCCCATTTTATTTATTATATTTTCTGTTTTGAAAACACAAAATCAGTGCCAAATTTTATGTCATCATGAAGAAACTTGATTACCTAAAGTACAGCAATACATATTTATTATTTAATTTTAAATTATCATCAGGATAAAACAATTATTTTTTTCCTGTAAGAAACAGTATTTTGTTGGTAAAAAGCCAAAGAAAATGAATATATTTTTATTTCCCAAATAGTTTTCCCCACCCAAAAATCCTTTCAGTATTAGTTGAATATTTGTGCAGTAGGTGACACTGTTCTGAAAATTTTACCTATTATCTATTTTTTGTTCAATTGCAACCTCACCAAGTTGATATTATTGTTAATATTTCTAGAAGAATGTACTAAATCTCACTCTTTAAACACTTTTCAGTTATCAGTAGAATCAGTATTCAAATCCAAGTCTGTCTAATTTGAAAGTCTGTGCTTTAAATGCTTTTTTAAAACGCTTTTCTGTTTCAGTTGTTGAAATATTTACACTCTATCCTCCTCTCCCCTTTGAAAAATTAGTACAATTTAAAGATACAGAAAATATCTGGTACAGATATTCTGGTACAGAAAATAAACTTGAGAAAGGAACAGACTAGGTAATTTCTGTTTAGAACATAACTTCAGCCATTATTTGCCTTTTGTAGGATTTCAGAATATGTTTCATGGACATTCTTTAACTTGGCGGGATCTTTATTGAAAATTCATCAGTTTTGTTATTGTCATAGACTTTGAAAGTCATGATAAAAACTTTTGTTCCCATCTTCCCATTTTCATTACTTTTGTGTTATAAAGTAACTTACATAAAAGTATATCTGTGATTATTATTATAATTGTACATTATAAAGGAAAGTATAATTTTCCAAGTTAGTATTTTATACTCTCCATATTTATCTCCATACCTGTACTAAGAATCTAGAAGTGAAGAATTCAGTCTGAATCTCACACTATCAGCCTTCATTAGCTAATTGAAGTAAATAACTATTTTCTTTAAGGAGATTGGTAGACCAGAAAGAGAAATAATTGCTATGGAATTTTTGAATCAATAATGAATGGATAATTGAACTTAAGGATAAAGAATAATTATGACTGTACAAGTATCGTGCTGAAAAAGTTTTGAATTAGTGATATATCAAGAATTGTGGCTCACACCTGTAGTCCTAGCACTTGGGAGGCAGAAGTAGGAGGATTGCTGTGAGTTCGAAGCTAGCCTGGGCTACATAGTGAATTCAGAGTCAGCCTGAATTACAAAGCAAGACCCTGTCTCAGAAACCTGAAAAATAATTTTTAAAAAAACTGAAAAACAAAACAAAACAAAACAAAAAGATGTAAAGAACTGAGGCAGCAGATATAAGAATCAAATGATCAGGAATGTATATACACACACACCTATACACACCAATGCTTTAGTAAGCTGATTTTAAGGGCTTTAGTGCTTGTTGGAGTGAAGCATTAAAGGAACATGATTTTAGTTAGAGTTTAGGTGATACGACAAGTATAAAGGAATAAAATAATACTTAAAGGGTTAAAACCATCTGCTGAAATGACTACCCTCCATGTCTTTTTTCTAATTGTAGGAAATGGTTTATTGGAAATCTCAAGTTTGAACTACTCAGTCTGTGTATCCCATCCCTCTAGGGCCAGCTCAGCCCTTCATCCTGTCAAAGCAGATAAAACAGAACAGCTTGCAATTTGCTATAAAGGGGTCCTTGGGATGAAGCATTTTAATGTCCATAAAGAGTAGACAAGACCTTCATTTTTAAAGGCTCCCATGGAACATTTCAAACAGCATGGATTTGTCTTGGTGCCCTTTGCCAAAATTAATAGATTTAGGCTGTGGAGTTAGAGTAAAGCTAAGCATTCAGACCTACTTACCATCCAATAATATTTTACAATATTTATCTTATTTTAGACCCCATGCCCTCAGATTGACAACATGATGAGTAAATAATACTTAAATAAGACAGGCTACTGATTTTTAGACCTATGTCACTTAAATTTAGGAGAAATGCAGAGTAACAATATTATTTTAGAAATTAAATATCAGCTACGATGATCCAGAGAATAGACTAAATTGATCTTTCTTGTTGTTTTAAAACTCTATTTATCAGTCTGAGGTTGAATTGCCTTTCTAGTTTCAAATAGCTCTTCCAACCAAGAGCTCTGATAAAGAAAGGGCAGAGAAGAACTGGTGTGTAATAAAATACCAAGTATGTTATTTTGAATTCTTCTCATGCTTGGAGAACAGGAATATCTTAAGCTCTGATAGAATGGTGCAATTTTATATTTTCCATTTGACTACTTTAAAAGGTTCATTGTCTTTTAATTAAAACGGGGGTGGGGAGAGTGGAGATTAAAAGATGTAGTGCTATAAAGAGGATGGCTTTTAGCTACTAGTACATGAGTGAAGACACCACAGTAAAGCAGGATGGAGTGCAGCAGCAAGTTTTGTGCCTCGAAGCCTCCTCTTGTGTGACTGTGACAGTAATTTGGAGTTAATTTATGTAGTATCTCATTGAAAGAGTGTGTGTCTTATTATTCTTTGATTCTCTGTAGCATCTCTTCCCAGCTATTCTTACATTCTCTGTTTTTATATGATCAGTGCAGTTTAAACACCTACCTGCGATTACAAGGTAAACCAGTTTAGGTGAGGACCTTTGATCAGGTTCAGTACATGGACATGTCCTGTTCATCAGCTTCAGTTTACTTTCCACAAAATAACTGCCTCAAATAGCTCCCTTCTTGAATCTCTCATGTTCTACTCTCACTATCAAGTGTAGGCCCTCTTTTTTTTCTGTGGGAATGTTTGGGTTTCTCTATTTGGGAATATTATTGCCCGGTAGTTGTCTTCTTTTCCTTTGTCTGCATGAAGATTTTTTTTTCTTTGTGTCTGTTTTTCTCCTTTGCTCTCTACTCCCCACTTGTCCCCAAGTCCTTCAAGCCAATGAGCTTGTGGTGACACCTTCTGGGCAATGCTGGGAGTGAGTTACAGCTGTAAGGCCCAGGTTGGAGGCAGTATACCAAAGATGATGTGTGTTACGCTGTGTTGGTTCATCAGAAGAATTGATACAGCATTTTGATTGCAGTTTAAGTTTCTAGTACTTAATAAATATCAGTGTAATGTAGGGATCTGCAGGTATCTAAATAAAAAGCCAAGGCCCTCCTTGCTTAATCAATATAAGGGTAAGCTACTTGGTCAGACCTGGAAATAAATGTTAATAGAGGAAATGTTCATGACTGTATGTTGTTAAATATCAGCACCACACACTATTCTGTGTGTGCGTGTGTGTTTGTGTACAACATAACATCAAGTTATATACAGAGCTGTATAGCAGTGAGAAAATGTCCCATAAACAATCTCAATGGGAACAATTCACTACCCAAGGATTCTCCAAAACTATTCTTGTCCATCCATGTCTCTCACCAGTTTTAACAGATGTAAAGAATATTCTGTGTAGCCTTCGTTGAAACCTTATCTTTTTCTGAATAGACTCCATTTCCTCTATCTCCTTTTCAAAGCTAATATAACTCTTGTATTAAAAAGATTTTAAATGATAGCCTTTTTACAGAGCTTTAAAATGATGCAAATTTACTATTTCCAACTTCCTTTTCTCACTGACTTTTGCTTGGATCTTGAACAGGCTTAAGGTAGAGCTCCAGATTTTATATCAAATAAAATCACTAGATAGGTCTAGAAAAGTCATTACTATCTTTGCAGGAAATTGGCTAATATTAAAACTTTATAAGCTTATATTAAATAATTTCCTGACTCTCTAGAATCTTCTTTTATTTTTAATAACTAAAGAACAAATGCTGAAGGACTGGACAACAAAGATATGATTGGCTATCAAAACAATTGTTAACTGTCCATCTCTGTAGCATCACTTTAAAGCAGTATCAAATGGGAAAGCACAAAACACTAAACTTACAGATGGATTACTGACTTAAAAATGGCACCTCACGCCTGAGCTCTTTACCTCATCCTTTAGTGAGATATTGTGTATGTAATATCATATATGAATTTATATTTTGAACAGAGTCCAATATGTCTACTTGTACTATATAATAAAGTCAAAATAGGGACATTGTCCTCTAATTTTGATTTGCAAACAGATGATAGGAAGATGGAAAATAGACTAGAGCTATAATGAAAATGGGAAAAACACTTTATAAAACTAAAAGAAAGCTTAAAATAGTAAGAGTGTCAATGTGTAACAAAATATCATGCAGTAACTGTGGAGATGATGGTTTTATTTGAAGTGGGGGGAGGGAAGAGAAAGCCAGAAGGAGGCAAAAACACAATTTGGTCTAAAATTGAATTTCTCTGATAAGGCATTTCAGAAGCGGCTTGTCTTATTCACTCAGCAGCAAAATAATCATATGCGCTTTAATAATCTTTATTTTACAGGAGTGTGTTGCCAGGGTAACGAAATGTAAGCAGGGGAACAGCACCTTGTGGATCACAAAGGCAAATCTGTGGAAAGAAATTTCACTAGTTTCTCTTTTCCTTACCAGTGTAATAAAGACTCTTATTTTTCCTGCACTATTTAATGATCTCACATAAACATTCTTTTCCCTTTTCCATTTTCATATCTGTTTAAACATGGACAATAGGGTATATCTGGAACTGTCAAGCTCAGTGGGCTAAGCAAAAAACAGATGTTATATCTTTAGCATTTTTATATAATTACTTTTTATTACTATTTTACCCCATCTCCATCCCTTCCGACCTTATGTTATTTCCTCCTCTCTGTAAACCAATCTGATGATAGTATTCCAAATAAAGGGGTTGAGGTGGGAGTCTGTATTTGGCTACACTAATCAAAATTTATTAGCTAACCTTGCCTGCATGACGATTCTGAAGAGGTGAAGATTGCAACTGAAGCATCTATTTTGGGGAGGGGGTAAATTAAATTATAGTAAACGAAGTGACAAGCATTCAGGCCAAAAGCTGCAGAAATAATCATTTCTTTATACTCATCACATACGTGCAAATACCACCCTCACCCCCACCCTAGAGAAGTAAAGAAGAAAAGGAAACAATGTTAGGTTCTTTCAGTTTGGGATTGGGCACTGACTGTAGGAAATTGGCTGATTTGAAATTAACGAAATGAAAGGTTCCAGTGCTTTCTCAAAAGAGATAATAAAAACTGGCAATAAGAATGTGCCTACTGATCATTCGATTAGATCCAGTTTATGACAAATATATGACTTATATGTATTTGCCTGTCATTATTTCTACTAAATGCCATAACCTAGTATGATACTGTAAGACTGGGGAAAGGAGGGAAGAAGGAGAAGGATAAAAAGGGAGGTAGAGTGGATGGAGGGGGTGCAGGGAAAAAGAAAGAAAAGAAAAATGAAAAAGATTAGATTTTGATGATATTTAAACTATAGTGTTTTTTATTAATATTTCTCTATGAATTGTTCTTTCTTGCCACATTAAACCCTGCCCAAATATTTAAAATTTAGATTAACTAAAGCTACATTAAAAACAGATTATGGTAAAAGATCAAATAAAATTCAAAAAGACCCAGTAAAGACTTCTTCAAATAGCAAACTGAAGGTAAAATAATCTATAGTGATATAACTAGTAATAATACTCCAATGTTCACAAAGTTAGAAAAGCCTCTTTGTTGAAATTGTTAGACTTTTAATGTTCTAGTGGAATTTCAGGCTGAAATGGTGTGTGTGGAAGTCAAAGTTTGTTTCTTATAAACACCATTGAAAGCTCTTGAGAACACTGTAAAACCCAACAGAATGCATTTCAAATCATTTATCCAGATTCTATAATTATTGGCTTAAAATCAGCTCCTCAGTTTTATTCATTTGAAATACAGTGAATTCATTTGGAACTTCCCTAAAGCCAATATCTGTTTTGATATCAAATCTCTATTTCACCTCTATTATACTGATTATTTCTTAAGAGTTTAAAAGTTCCCTAAGATAATGTTGCCAAAGGGCATGCATTTTTCTGTCCTTGGATCATTGTTTACCTCTAGATTCTTTATGGAAATAAGGTTAGTAGTTTTGGGAATATCACAAAAACAAGAATGGTAGTCATGAAACAGGGATTTATTTTTAAAACTATCTTGTCTTTCAAATACACAGTATAAGAAGAAATTCCAGAAGGTGGAGTAGCGTATCTATTTTCTTAGGCTTTGGGGCTTTATCCCTTGTGTATACAAATTACCAATAAATACATTTTTATTTAATTGTTATGAAGATAAGTATATCATTAGTAAATGAAAACAGTGTCAAATATTGTTCCTTTCATGCTCTTAATTCAACTGCAAAAATTTTGAACTCACTTGCTACCATTTAATCCTCCTTATTTGATGAAAAATTCATTCTTCCTCTTTACGTTTTGAATATGATGAAGTTGGGAAACAGGTATAACAGAATTTTAAAGTGGAACTCTACTTGTTCATTTTAGCTGAGGACACAAGAAAAAAAGATTTTAGGATGAGATATGAAGACATCCTCCAGGTCTTACATGAGAAGGAAGGAGATAAACAGTTATGCAGTCCTTAAGCTTCTTCATCATCCCAATGGTCAAAAGGATTAGAAAGTTATAAATTAAGGAAAAGTGAATCCAGGGAGAACGTTGTTAGTTTTCTGTGTGTCCCATCACACCTCCAAGTGGAAGAAGTGAGTTATATCTCCATTATTTGGAATCCAAAGGCATCACTTAGCTTAAAAGTGACTCCTGTCTTTTAAGGCCTGCTATTTGACGAGTGCCTGAGAAAGCTAAAGACCTTGAAACTGACTGGCCAGCTTCTTTGAAAGTAGAATGACAGCAGGGGATGTGACTCAGTGGTGCCACACCTGCCTGACAAGTGCAAGGTCCTGAATTTGACGCCTGGTATTACCAAAAAAAAAAAAAAAAAGGTAGAACGACAAAGAAGTGACTATTTTAGGCAACTTGTATGCAAAAAGTTGTGAGACAAATGTTGCTTAAGTGCATGGCAGATTCAGAAGTGAGCACAAGAGACATGACACAAGGTTGTTTTAGACCCTGACCTGCCTGGGTCAAGTGAATTTCACTACGACCTTCTTAGAAGCAGAAAGCAGAGAAAGAGTGAGAAGAGTGAGCTTCAGATAAATCAAAGGGTCTGCAAATGAACAGCCTAGCAGGGCGGAACTGAGAAAAGAATGTTGCTAGAACTTTTAAATTTGAAGATGTTATTACTACACTAGACAAATGTATTGGTTATTAAGTATTTTGATCATCTTGCTTTTTGAATGTTCTTGATGAAAATAAATGAAATTTGCCCTAAAAGTCAACAGTAAAATTGTTATGTACCCTAAAAGTTTCACTATTCAACGTAATTTTGTAATTAATATATATGTGTATGTGTATGAAAATTTCATGCTGTGAAATATCTATCATATTCTTCTTATTGTTTCTATTTTTGTAGTCAGTATTTCTATTCCTTCTACTTGTTCCTGTCCATACTTCAGTGAATAGTTACTAACGAGTATTGACATGGAAAGAAAGGAATCTTATTTTGAAGATCCCTGAAATGATTATAAAAAGCTTTCATAAATATTCCATTTAGATTCTTTGACTTGCACTTCTACTTTGGGTTGGTAGACCTTATTGTCTTAATAGTAGAATAAACTGAGATTTTTGAGCAAACAAAATTCTCATTGCTCATTTCTTAATGGAACCCATAAACCTCAGTAGAAGTCCATTAAAGAGGTTATAGCAACACTGACTAAAAGTCAGAAAGTAATTAATCACAAGTAAAATATGTAAATCTTAAAATATGCTTTTTTTTTTTTTTTGGAGACCCTGCTTTTGTAGTTCAGGCTAGCCCTGAGCTCAGCCTTGAACTCACAACAATCCTCCTGCCTCTGCCTTCCGAGTGCTGGGATTACAGGCATGAGCCACTATGCCCAGCATTGTGGTATGTGGTTCTGATTGCTGGTGGGCGTGAGTTACCACACCCCACATTGCTGTATGTGGTTACCAGGGATTGAACCCGGGCCCTTGCACTTGCAAGGCAGGCACTGGAACCACTGGGCTCAAAATCCCCTGCAGAAAATATGCAAAGTCTTAAAAGAAAGTTTGATACTAAATTGAAGCTTACAAATTAATTTATTTAATTCAGCCACAGAAATGATTTTTTTAACCATGTGATATTTTTTACCTTGAAAATTTCTCCCTCCTTCCAGCCACTATTCCTTTCTTGTGTCTCTCTTGCTTGCATGCCCTCTGGATCACAAGTGATTCAAAACACTTGAGTAATTAAATATTAATAAAGTGATAGGTGGTTTATCATCTTGGCTATAGTTTATCTCTGTTTAATGTGTAGCAAAATACATTAAACCTTCCAAATAGAGCCCAAGCCAGAAAGGTAGCTTGCCAAAAACAGGAATAAGTAAATCTTGAGACAAGAGACGCTACTTCTCATATTTTAAGAACCAAAAACTGTGGACACTGTTATGAAATCACAATGTTAGGCATAGGCCTTAGTTCATAAGTAAAAGATTTTACAAAATATTATCTATTTTATTCCCTTAACACATACATTCATAATGTTTTTTCCTTCACTGAGGAGTAGTAGAGACTCACAAATACCTTACAACATATGTAGACAGGTCAGTGAGGAAGACCTGATAAGTAATCTTCAGATTTTATCATTAGTGTTAACAACTATACAATAATTTTTATGGACTTACTTAGAAAGCATTTTACAAAGGGCAGAAAAAATATGTTGTATGAAATCCAGAAAATTGCACCTTGGGAAATAACTTCTAGGTGTCATTTAAATAAAAGAAATTCTCTTTTTTTAAATGTCTTCATTTTTAATTCATATTTTCAGCTTTTATTTTGTGATTAAAATAATAGGAAGATGCATCATAGGTTGAAATAAAGGTAAATTTTTATTTTACGTTAGTGTGATTATATTAACCTTTACCATATGAACTATCTACTTATGTTATAGATATTAGCCAAGGTATTAGTAAGATTGTAACTGGAAATCTGGATTGCAATTTGAATCTTTTTTTTTTTTTCAGTGTGCTAGATGACATACACTGGTAATAACTGTGGAGGTTTTGTGGCTATTGTGTTTGAAATGTTTGCTGACTTATACAGGATCTCTTGTAATTTGAAGGTGGATTTGGCATGACCTACTTCAATATAATTGCTATTAGTAACTCCACTGAAGTGTTAAATGATAAATCCTTTGAAATTTTTCCTTGGATAATCCTAACTTAACCATGTTATGAAAATAGAAATAGCCCTCCACAGAGGATGTGTATGTGTGAGTGTGTGTCAGCCGCTGGTCCTTCAACAGAGCAGATACTTTGGGCTTCCTTTTGTCTTTGAGAATGCTATTTAAAGCTGCAGTTGACATTTTCCCACATAATGCAAGGATTTATGAGAATGCCTTTTCAGTTCAGGACATGTATATAGCATTCAAATATAATCACAAGACCAAAAAAAAAAGATCAGTTTCTTACTCTGAAGCAGAGTGGCAACACATCATCCCACCACGTAGTACTGTGATGAATGTGATACATTACAATTGTGATAAATTTCAGCAGAAATAAAATAGCTTCTTCTAAATATTGAATATATCTACATTTAAGTTTTCAGTTAGTGAGATTGTCTGCAAATATAAGTGCTCATCTAATATTGTTCTTCATTGAAAGTGGAGATAACTACACATCTTAGCTAATTACAGGCAACCAAACCTAAAGAGGTTTTGTAGATCATTATTGCTGAAAAGGAATACAAATAATGAATCCTAATGAAACTGCACAAACAAAATGAATTCTTATTATGATTATAACCAAGTGTTTGCTACTGAACCCTTCCCTCCCCTTGAATTTCTCCATCTCCCTCTGCATCTTTTCATTTCAGGAGAGAGTGAACATTTTTATGGCTTTTTTTTTTCTCTAATCAATCTCCCGACTCTCATAAGTGAACAATGATGTGACAAGCTAGTTGTGCTAATATAGTCTTACATGGCAGAGATTCCTTAGCTGTCACACTTAATGAGGTTCTGCTTTGTTTTATGTTTTTGGTTTTTTTCAGTCTTCTTTAACTGAGGGAGAATAAACTCATAATCTGCCTTAATATTCATAAGGAAAGGTAAAAGTCATTTTACTTAACTAAGCTCTGATACTTTCAACAATTTAAATTAGCTGATTTACTATTTCCACCCCCCCCCATCATGGTAACCTGGATTCTTCCTTCTTTTGAAATGGAAACTGTCCTAACCCCACAACCTCAACATCACTGTGAGTAAAATTCTTTCTAATTATGTGGTGGCACAGTGCACATATTAGCATTGCTAATCAGCTTGCTGTAGTGGATTTGTATCTTTAGGACTACTGCTCAGGGAATGACCACTGATGTAATTGCAGCTCTGCACCATGCTCAAATGTATATAAACCCATAGGTCTAAATTTCTAAGTGCATACCACAGAGTGTGGGAAAAAAAATTTAAACCACATATCATTTTATTTCACTAATTTAGGTTTCCATGCAAGGCTATTATCCAAAAGTCTGCATTGAATCTTTACTTAAAAAACAAAAAGACTCTCTCTGACTTGCTTTTGTTTTGTCTCTTTTACAACTGAAAGATAATTGTTTCTTAGTGAAGGTTTCTTAATCTATGTCAAAGAATAGTTGATGATTTCCAAAAATCACATTCAGGAGCTCTGTGTGAGACCATCATGATTGTCATATGAATATTTATTAAATGTCCATTGGGTTTTGACATTATAGTAGGGTTTGCAGAGATTTCACACAGACAAAAAGAATTGAAGTGGAAAAAGAAGATCCATATAGTATAATTGTATTCATACATAAATGTGAAAAGATGCACAATTGGATTATATGTATTTATTTAATAAATATATAGACACTTCTAATGCAGGTGAATGTGGCATAAACATGATGAAAGAATTACATATGGAACAATTTCTGTATTCTCTTCTGCTTTTATAAGTCTTCATAAGTTATCAAAAACGAAGTGCAATATAAGAGCAGCGAATGAATCAGAATCACCTGTGTGCTACCTGCATTTGATAGTCTTATTTAGTAGAAAATATACTTGAGTGTAACTATGAAAGAAGAGAATTTAAAAATATTAAGATCAAAGTAAGATCTTTGCAAACCCATATGTTGTAAAAGGACATGAGTAAAAAGATTGACTAGCAGATCCATATGAGACAAATAAGAGGAAAAGTAATCTGAATGCAAGATTATCCTGACTGGTACAGTAGACAATGGGAGAAAACTATGTCAGTCTAAATGAAATCTATAAAATAAGAAATTTACACTGCAAGATCTTTGGAAATAAAAGCTGAATGACGGAAAAGAACGCTAATGAAAATATTTATTCAGTCACCCATCACATTTGTTATGTAATGTTTCCTAACAGATACTGTGCTAGGAGCTGTATGAAGACTAAAGGATTTATAAGAGAATTCCTGGACAAGCAACTAGGTATTAATTTGAAAATTCACTCACTACTAAACATACAGAACTGTTAGATAAAAATACAAAAATATTCTGCCTATTGTATAGTTGTACTTACGAAAAAGTAAGAGAAATATTTGAGACCTAAAAATGGGAAAGATTTTTAAAACAGAGTGGTAAGCGTGAGTAGTGATATGGGCTGCCCTAGGAATGAGGATGGTGGGATGTCCCGGACCAAGGATTTTAATTCAATGTTGAGAGACAAAATTTGTAGCTTACATGATAAACAAATTAAAACTGAAGCACCAATGTTAAGCAGGAGCCTTAGGAATACTAAGGTTAAATAATAGGGTTTTTAAAAATATATAAAATCGTTAAAATGAAGACATTAGTTAAATTGAACCAAATTACATACACTGGTTCAATTCACAAGTTATAAGAATTGAGTCAAGTCTAGGAACTTCCCAAGTTAATGTCTCTTTAAAGCTAGGAATGCAAAGGAATAGAATATCAACTTGTGAACTAAAAATGACACGTCCTAAATCCATATTCTTGAGAGAATGGAAGACCTCTGGTCAGGTGGGGAAGAGACACTCCTGAAAATTTACAACCACTAAAAAGGTTTAACATAGGTCTTCCATCCCTAGTACTACTGTGATCTGAAAATTCTTAAGCCAAGGAATTTAGTTTTAAGTAAAAAATTTTTTAATTGAAATCTTTTTTTTTTTTTTTTTTTTTTTTTGAGATAGGGTCTCACTTTGTAGTTCAGGCTGGCCCTGAGCTCAGCCTCAAACACACATCACAGCAATCCTCCTGCCTCTGCCTCCCAAGTGCTGGGATTACAGGTGTGAGCCACCACGCCTGGCACTGTGTTAATGTGTTGCTGATTGCTGCTGGGCGTGAGTCTCCACACCCAGTATTGTATGTCGTTAATTGAGGATTGAACCCAAGCCTTTGCGCTTGCTAAACAGGTGCTGGAACCACTTAGCTAAATTCCTGGCCCCTTTTAATTGAAATCTTTATGGGTACATTACATATACACATCGTGATTGCACTCAACAGTGAGAATTTGTACCAGTATATAACACAACTTAATTCTCATTTTTCCCATTCCCCTATCTACCCTACCACTCCCACCCCCTATATACATAAGCTTTGTTTCCTTTCTTTTTTATTAAATTCTCATTATTTTCCGCTCATTATTTACAACTTCACTCCATTTCCCTTTGAATATTTTCTATTTCACAATATATAACATACATTGTAGAACTCATTTACATCTTCATTTTCTCATATCAGAGCCAAGATACTATATTTACACATTTGTGATCTATTTATTTCACTTATGAGGATGTCCTGAAAGTATGTCCATTTGAGTATAAATGATTCAATCTTATCATTTTTTATGACAGAGTAATATTCCATTCTGTAGAAGAACCACAACTTTTTTATCCAGTCTCCAGTTTATGGACATTTTGGTTGTTTCCAAGATTTAGCTATCATAAACTGAGCTGCTATAAACATGGATGCACATATGTCATTTTAAAAAGTATTTTAAGGATAAAAAAGAGACTTGAAAAAAACCAAGAAATAGTTAAGAGGAAATATCAATTTCTAATAATTAGAAAGTAACTAAAATATGAAGCTCTAAGAACAAGTTTGAGACAAGAAATAGAGAAGAGACTGTGTTAGCTAAAAGATAGCTGAAGAAATATTTCTTCAAGTTGAATGAACTTGATGATGGCATGAAAAATTGAAATTATACCCTATCAAAGAATAATAGAATAGATAAACAATAGGTCAGTGATCATGACTGAAACTTTCTCACAAAGATACTAATCTACATATTCAAGAATGTCAGTGGATCATAACCAGAAAAAACAAAGAAATCACTCCTAGGAACATCATAGTGAAACTGTAAAACAATAAAGTCAAAGAAGCTGAGAAGGACAACAGTTATCATCAAAGCAGCAACAATGTATTCATCTGACAGCTAACTTCCTAACACAACTATGACAGCTGGGAAACTATACCATGGTATCTTCATTGTAAAGACAGAAAACAGCTGTCAATTAGAATTCCATAATCCTCAAATGTATTTTATGAAAACAAGGAGAGAAAAGAACATTGTCAGGCATTAGAAAGTGTTGTTTTTTAAGTTTGAGAAACTATATAATTTTCATATTGACTTGAAGGGAAGAGCAGTATGAAAGGTTAAGCCAATCAGTGCTTAAGTAGAAAATTTTCAATTCATTAGAAAGAGAAAACATTTCTAAACGCATATGAGAAGGTTTTTGAAAAGAAGCAAAACATGACAGAAATATAAGAAACATAGACAAATTCACTAAACTATTAAAAAAATTAACACATAACAACTTATAAATTTAACATTTGTCATATAAGGGAGAAAAAGGCAGAGAACAAAACAAAAATAATCACAAAATCAAAGCACAGAAATATATTATTTTTTTAAAAATGGAAAATACACCGATCTTACAATCTAATAAAAAATATTATCAACTTTATATAAAGTACTCTAAATTATCCTTATAAAAGGTATATATGAGAGAGTGGAAAATAGATTAGAAGTTTTAAAAAGTGTAAGGCAGACAGAAATAAGGATCATATATTGATATTAAGCTCATATTATTTAAAGCAAAAGCTTTCTCAGAAGAGAAATATAACTCTAGTAAATTGGAAAATAACTAAAGATAATATATAAGAAAGACAAAAGATTCTCATGCACCTATTAACAAATCCAAAAACTACATACAGCAAAATTTGACAAGAATTAGAAGAATAAAATGGCACTTCTGCTGTAGTAATTCAAAGTTTAATACCCTTCTCTAAATAACTGCTGAAGAACACAGTAGAGCTATAAAAATTTGACCAAAGCAATTAACAGTGTGATCTCACAGGTAGATATAATATAATCTATTCAATTGTTAATGAATGCAGTTTTCAAATAATTATATAGTATTTTAAGAACTAGAACATCATGAGAATCTCAACAATCTTAAAAAAAAAAAAAAATTTCCATACCAACTATATTCTCTAACCACAACAGAGGAGAATTGGGAATAACAAATAAATAAAAAATCCAAAGAAATCAAAAACATCTCAACCTGAGAAATTTTATAATGTACTTCAAAACTCCTGAGTTGCAAATAATTGTCATTGACATTTAAAAACATTTAGAATGAACAATAATATGCTATTACAAAGCTTGTAGTATGAAGCTCCTGTCCTTTTGAGAAAATGTACACGTAGATGTTTCAAAGACTTAACCCAAAGAAATCAAGGGTAGCAAATAGTGGGAATTGATGAACTACAAAATAAATATAAAATTAAGGTTGTTCTTTGAAAAGATTAACATACACACATGAAGCAAAACTGCCCAAGAAAAGAAATCCACATATAATCAGAGGAATGAAAGGGGAGCTACGAGTACTTTAATTTTTAAGCAAAAAACAACACAACTTACCAATCTTTTTTTCTCCTGGAAACCTGTCTCTCTGTCCTCTGAAATTGCAAATATTAGTAGTAGTTGACTTTTAGAATATGAACTTTGTGTATCAGGTGACATTGCTTGTGTTAACATGACATTTTATGGGTATTTGTAAGTATTTTAAACTTCACGGAATACACTAACTAGAAGCTGTGACTTCCAAATTAATACAGAATAAATATATCAATGACTTCTGCACCCACCCAGTGTGATGTTGATCTTTCACATCTGAGATTAGCTCCTTCATGGGTGTGTGTCTTGTTGGATGACTACTGCTATTAAAGAAAGGTACCTGATATTCTGTAGTTCATCAATTCCCACTATTTGCTACCCTTGATTTCTTTGGGTTAAGTCTTTGAAACATCTACGTGTACATTTTCTCAAAAGGACAGGAGCTTCATACTACAAGATTTGTAATAGCATATTATTGTTCATTCTAAATGTTTTTAAATGTCAAGTGTATCCTGACTTGTATTGTTCTAAAAAATTGATATCACACATACCTGTAATTGTTATAGAGTCTACTTGTTTGTTGCACTTCCAAAAAAATCCTCTGGTAGGCACAAATTATTTTATGCCAGCATACTTGAAAACATAGCTGAAATACACAATTTCTCAGAAAAATAACTTTTCCAAACCTGACTGAAGAGTAATTAGAAAGCCCATATAGAATTATTATTCTGGAATGAAGTAATATGCCTATTACTTTTTAAGGAATTAGATTTCTTATTCATTAAGTGATTGTATGTAGTGAAATACATCCACAAATTGGGAGTTCATGCTGGTATCATATTTTGAAGGCAAAAATAGTCATTCCCCATTGTAGAGCAAATCCACTTTTAGATATTAAAAAAATTCTCACATGTATATGAAGAAAATTCTGGTTGTATCATTGTAAATGTAATTAATTGGAAACAAGCTATTGACAGATAAACTGATAAATAGTCCATGATGGCTTATTTATAAGAATATTACATATAATACTGTGATGAGCATTTTTTAAAAAAGAATATATCTAGTTCCTGCATGAACTAGAAATTGCATAAACATGAATATCACAGCATGTATAGCAAAGCATACCAGTAACAAAGTATAATATGTATGTTAGAATGTCATTAATATAAAGTTTTGAGATGAAAAGATAGCTATATGCACAATAAAGGTATGAAAACATGTATTGAATTTACAGTAATGATTACCTCTATTGAAGAAGATTTTTACAGGATACTTGTCTTATCTTTAATGTTTTCTTTTTTAAGCTGAGAGCTAAACTTAACTATTTTCAAAGCATTAAATATTTTATTAAGATGAGATATGCAGAGTACAATACCAATTATTAAGGTACTTAAAACAGGGCTATATGATAAATCATTATAATACAAGGCATTACATAATCGCTGTAAGAAAAGAGCAAGTGTTGGAAGACTGCAGTTAAGAACAATTCTTTCTCCATTAGGGTTATAAAGTTTCATGGAGAAGTGGACATTTTGTCTCGGCAAAATTCTAACAAGCTATTTTTCAAGGATTCTATTTTTTTTCCCTTTATATTATACTATGTGAAATCCGTATAGCATATCTGCAAAATGACATGGTTGAGAAAGAATGGAGAGTTTTTTAAGAGAGGCCAACCAGATAATTCAATACAGACAATCAATTTGTGAAGCAAACAATGGACACTGAAGGTACACAAATGTTTATGATAGGCCTTGAATGACCAGTGAAGCAAAGTACTCCCTTTCCTTTAAGTCATTGTTTCTCATCATTTCTCTTTTTAACCTTGATTTTTAGGATAATTATACGCTGTAATTCAAAACCATGGGTGAAAAGTATGATGAGGTTGTGCTTGCTTTGAGAAACATTATTCTAAGCAATTAAAGAACAAACAACTGTCTTTGAGTAGCAATGCAAGATAAAACCAGAATTGAACATATGTGCATTAAAATAATGTCCTAAAATCTATTTTACCTTAGTTTCTAGTTATTTTTAATATGGAAACATATTGCAAATAGACCAGTGAAGAAGCTACTACCTTAGACTAAACATGAAGTTCTTACCAGTCAAAAAAAAATTGAGAATTGTTAAGGAAAAATCAACAGAACTTGTGAATTTTGGAGTAAGAAGGAGCCTTGATTACCAAGAGTGAAAAGTGAAAGAATGTGGCATCTGGTCTTTATCCTAAAGTTTTCAAATTCTCATGACAGATTGTAAAAGGAGGGATTGTGACCCACAGTAGAGGTTGGTAGTTTGGCTCTATGTTGCAAAAATGCACATGACTTAGGAAAAGTACTGTAAAGATATTAGAGCGCTTTCTGTGGTATCTGGTGTTCACATATGAAACTAAGTTGGAAATGAAAGGAACCAGTAATTTGGGAATTAGTGGCATCATGGATATGGATATTGAAGACCAGCAACATTAATAAACAATACATAGTCTCTTTCAGGCCACTGGCTAAGTAAATATAAATAAAGGAATAAATGTAAACTGGATAAAAATTGGGCTATGCTGTTTAAATAGCCAGACCTTTTGATGAAATAAAAGGTGATGCATGAGTCTTTTAATTCAATATGACAATGAAAGTTAACAGAATTTCCAAGAAAAATGAGACAACAACCCTGCTGTCAGTTACAGTTTGTGAGGGGGAACCTTTTACATGTCAGCATGCTGGTACTTTTTAATA
Source organism: Petromus typicus (assembly GCA_004026965.1). Taxonomy (NCBI): domain Eukaryota; kingdom Metazoa; phylum Chordata; class Mammalia; order Rodentia; family Petromuridae; genus Petromus; species Petromus typicus. Next base: position 34,563 of record PVIR01007288.1, read on the forward strand.
TTGCAGACATATAGAGAAGAACGAGAAGGTAAAGGGGATGTTAAAAAGATGTTCTGTCTGTAAGAGACAGAATGAAACATTTCTTTGTTGAAAGAACTGTAGTTGACTTTAAATTGATTTGTGTTTTACTTTAGGACAGATTGACATTTTCAAGTTGCTAGAGTTATTATCTTTATTTTTGCTGTTGTTTTGTTTTTGTTTTCGTTTTTTGAGAGAGTATCTCACTATGTAATCTAGGCTGTCCTTCAGCTCATTTTGTAGCCCTGGCTGACCCAAAACTTGCACTGATCCTCCAGCCCTAGCTTTGCAGGTACTGAGATTATAGGCGAGCACTATCACACCCAATCATTCTTACTTCTGGCTGTAGCTGAGCATTATAAAGCCAGTAGTTTTAAGTAATATGAAGATAATCCTGTGTATCATTTATCCAACCTCTGCATTAACATCTTGCACAACTATAGACATATCATCACAACCAGTGTCTTGACACAGATTTAAATACAGAGTTTTGCATTAATAAGAGCCCCAGTGTTGCCTTTTGTAGACATACTTACAGCTTTCTGTTCTAACTTTCTTTACCTCTGGTGACCACTAATCTGTTCTCTATTTCTGAAATTGTTATATCAAGAATATTATATACTATCCAACATGTAATCTTTTGAAGTGAAGTATTTGCTGTTAGTTTGTCTCGTTAGTTGATTAGTTATTTGGTTTTTACTCTATATAATTCTCTGAAAATTCATCCAGGATTTTGTGTAAATCAATGGATCTTTCTATTTAATTGCTGAGTAATAATTGCTGAGAATGTAGCAGTTTGTTTGTTTACCCATTGAAGAACATCTAGAGTATTTCATTTTGAGTTACTTATAAATAAAACTATTTACATTAATGTCTTTTAGTTGCCTAAACAAATGGCCACAAGTTGGGTTTAAAACAACAGAAATTTATTCTTATAGTTCTCAGAGGCCTAAAGTATGAAATATGTCAGGGCCCCACTCCCTTCAAGAGATATAAGGGAGCATCCATTCTTTGCTTTTCCAGTTTTGCCAGCTGCTTGAATTTGTAACCACATCACTCTTTCAGTCTCTTCTCCTCTCTGTTAAATGTTCCCTGTGTATCATCTGTAAGGACACTTGTATTTGGCTTTACGGTACACTTGGATAACCTAAGATGTTCTTTTCATCTTGAGATCCTTACTTACATGTATACAAAGACTTTTGTCCAAATAAGGTAACATTCGTAGGCCCTAGAAACTAACACATGAACATTTCTTCGTGGGATTCATGATTGATCTCCTTACATGCCTTTAAATATTCACATGCACTTTGTTGTTTGAAGATAAATCTTTATTTCATTGCAATAAAGGTCCTGGATGCAGTTGCAGTTTATTTTTTATTTTAAAAAATGCTTGACTATTTTGTAGAGTGTTTGTACCATTTTATATTCTACCAGTGATGTATGAACAATCCATTTTCTCTGTCTCCTGAACACCCTTTGGTAGTATCTCATATTTTTTATAAATTGGGGTGTATATAGTGATGTCTTATTGTTATTTTAATTTGCAACTACCTATTTATTTATGGATAATGGTGCTAAATATCATTTCATGTTTTTATTTATCATCCGTATTTTTTGGTGAAATATTCCTCTCATGTCTGTAGCCTACTTTCTTTTTGTAAATTACTATGTTTTAATACATAATTAATATATCTATGATGAGGGTTTCATACATATACATGTCACATTTCAGTCTTTTTTGAATTAGATTATGTTTTTTCTCTATTTACTTTTAAGAGTTCTGTATTTAGTTCAGATGCTAGTCTTTTGTCAGATACTGTCTCGCAGTCTGAGTCTTGTGTTTTCACCCAGTTAACCTATGTTTTGCAAGCAAGACATTGCAGTTTTGAAGTGATCTGACATAGTGGTCTTTCCCTTCATAAATCATGTTTTTGATGCAAGCCTAAGAATTCTTTGCCTCATCCACAATTTTCTCCCAATGATATGTTTATGCTTCTTGTAGTTTCATAATTTACCTAAAGTCTTATTATGAAATAATTTTTATATGAGATCATTATTCCTTTGCTTTTTAGAGGCATGAGATGATAATGTCTGTTTTAGAATTGTCCATTTTATTGATATTTACAGAAAATCAGATCACTTTTTTTCTCTTTTTCTGTTTTCAAATTTAAGTTCTGCTCTTTGATATATTTTTCCTTCTGCTTGCGTTGTGTTTATTTTCACTTATTTTTCTACGTTATTGAGAAGGAACTTACATTATTGATTTGACTCTTTTCTTTTTTTTCTAGTGTATTTAATTAGCATTGTATGTTAATTTCCTGCCAGGTAGTATTACCAAAAACAATGCAAAAAATTGAATAATTTTTGGACAAGCATAGAATCCATAAAACATAAAGAAGTCAATGAGAGGTCTTTACAGAATTAATGATGAACCTTACTGAAAGCTGAAAAATCTGAATAACTGGTCAGGGAAACTGCTCACTAAAAATATTACTCATCATAAGATGAGTAATCATTGTAAAGATGATAACTCCCCCCAGATCAGCTCTAATCATTGCAGTAGGATGAAATATTATATAGTGTAAAACCATAATAAATAATGTCATAAATATAATTTCATTTTTATCAGATTAAAGAAAAATTGAAAATATTTATAGTTATGACTGACAAAGTAACCAAAATATTATAAATGTTAGCATAAGTAACTATAATTATAAAAGTATTGGTGACAAATAATTTACTTTTCTATTTATTCAATTTTGCAATATCTAGAAAAGTAGAAGATGCTTGTATATACTTTTTCTGAAACACTCATGTATCCACAAAGAAAATTAGAAATTAATGTTCATTTTTTATATTGTTAATAATAATGAAAATCTGTTATTGTCAGAAAGAGAATAGGTGAATAAATCAGAGAATATTCACTCCATGGAGTATATAGAACAACTGAAATAATGAACTAGAACTATATGAATATCAGAAGTAAAACCCTAAAACAGTGTTAAAATGAAAGTATTATAGAATATCATTAATATAAACGTATAAAACTTACACGTATGTATGGAAATGATAGCCATGAAATTTAAGGTTCAAGGTATATCTCAGGAGACATGAAGGCTATAAGTTTAGAAAGAATTTTCTATGTAATGTTCTTTTTCTTAAAATTCTGCTTTATTATCTTAAAAATTGCTAATGTGTCATAGTTTTCCTATCACAAATAAACTAATCGAGCAAAAATTCAACAAGCAATTATATTTAGTGAAGTCTTTATAAATTAGCATCAATAAATTAAGTTGTTTATACTAAGTGGTGATAAGCACTATAGGGACAAATCAAGGTAAAAAAGATAGACAGTGCCAAGGTTTTATAATCAATGTTCAGTGGAGGTTTATGACTCAAGGAAAAGAATATTTGAGTTATAAGGAGCAGCAGTTATAAGGCCTTAAAGAGAGAACATGTTTGACACATTCTAAAAGCAAGCAGGTGACCAATGGAAGCCTGAGTAGAGTAAGAGAGAAGAGAAGCAGTAGGAAATGGGAACAGACAAGAGTAGAAGGAGTTTAAATCACATAGGACCTAAAAGACCTATTCCGATTTATATTTTAAAAGTATCACTTTGGTTCTAGATGCCTACTAGCCGTTCTTTCCTTACAATCTGGAGAATATAATGAAATAATAGTAACATGCTAATAAATACCAACTATACTATGTTTTTAAAGTATTCATGCATTTACTTCTTACTATAATACAGTGAACTAGGATCACAGTTATCTCCCATATTACTGACAAGAAAAGTGAGCTACAAATAGGTAGATGCAAGGTGCTCCAGGTGACACAAATGGCTAAATGACAACAGCTTGGATTCAGATTCAGGCAATGTGCAAGATACTGCCTCAAAATGAAAAAACAGTGGCAGAGCTCTCCTGGGCTCAATCTCTTAAACTACAAAACACACCAAAAAAATAAACTCAGGCATTCTGATTTCTTTGCTTCCACCCTTATTCAACAAAAATGCTATGCACCTTCTTGTACTTCTAGATAGTATCATGAGGGCTATACATATGGATTTGTATAGGAGTGTGTATGTTTTTAAAATATAAAAAATTGATACACAGTAGGAAAATGGCAGACCAGTGAGTGCTACTGGCACAACTCCTGATACCTGGAAATCTTCAACCTGAAGCCCCACAGGAATGGTACAGAGAGCATGCAAGAGCATGGGGGGAACAGACAGAGAAGACTAAGAAGATAAGACTCGTTGTTACAGAAGAATTGGATTGATCATGCATCACAAAGGCACTCAACTGAGAAAATTGGCTGTATGCCCATCCTGGCAGGAATCCAAGATATGAGAAGACAACTCAGCTTCTCAATGAGAAACAGAGTCCCAGATGTGAAACAGGAGAGGGCTGTTCAACTGGAGACAGTTGCAAAATCACTAGTTTCCCTCTGAAGATTTTTTCTGGAGAAAAATTGCTACCTGAGAGAAAGAAGGAAAGAGGTGAACAGCCACAGTGGACTGCTGGCAACGGGTCAACAGGTCAACAGAATTTATGTTGTGAAGTAGAGATCAGGTCCAGACAAATACAGCCTCTATATCCACCCAGCGCCTTGAACAAATAGAGCTGGAGATATTCACTCTACACTACAACCAGATCCAGGGGCACATTGATCCTCAGCTGGTGACAGGAAAGGAACACACACTCTGTCATTGGACCAGCAGACATTCAGACAAATAACAGAAACTGAGAGAGCTGTGTGAGTAGAATCACAAAGAGGCAATTTGGGGCAAGAGACATAAGGAAGGAAAAAGACATTGGAGGAAAGGCCCCAGATCTCAACCCCACAAGTGAGAAAGTTGAAGACCAAGGGAAGAGCTAAAGGAGAAACTGTAGTGAGAACCCAGTGAAGTACTGCAGTTGGTGAATTGGTGGCATCAGCATGCTGAGAGAGAAGGGCAGCTCAAACCTGCAGTAGAACTGTGCAGAGTTCAAACCTTCAGAAGTCCTGGAAGCTAAATTACAGCCTTATAGCCAGAAACAAGCTTGAATCTCAGTGGACTTAAGCAGACACTGAAATCATCTGACTTGGATTTGCAGTCTGTTGCCCATATTGGCCAGCAGTGACACAGAGCCACACTTTGAAAGGGACTCCCTTCTTTGTTTTGTTTTCCTCCCTTTTTTCTCTTCTTTTTTTCCCTCTCATCTTCTTCATGTATCTCCTATCTTGTCCCTGCTATTGCCTACATTTTCTGATTTCTTTTCTTTTGATTTTGATTCTTCTTATTATAGAAGGGTGAATACAATTACTAGCTGCCCTGTTGCTGCTAATGTGCTCTTTTTGTATTTGTTCTTTCCATCTCTTGTGCGGTCTTGAGCAAAAATTCACAGCATTCACTGTACCTACTTTGAGAATCTGTATTGCAAAGAGATGGAAAATAAGAAATGCACAGATTCCTAGACACATATAAATTAGAAAAATTGAATGAAGGTAAAAATTCTAAATACCCCCAAATCAATAGGTGAAATTGAAAACTTACTGACAAAGAAAAGTCCTAGTCCTCATTGTTTCACTGCTGAAATATACAAGAACTTTAGGGAGAGCTAATGTCGCTACTCTCTTGAACAGAAAGCAATTCTTCTTAATTCTTTAAATAACCATTACCTTGATTCCAAAAGCCGAGAAAGGCCTATCCAAAAAAGAGAACTAAAAGGCAATCTCCTAGTGAACATTGATGCGAAAGTCCTCAATACAAAACTGGTAAATAATACAGAGGATCATCGAGAAAATCATGCACCTGACCAAGTTGAATTCATCCCAAGGATGCAGGAATGGTTCAACCTATATAAACCAATAAATGTGATACATTATATTAACAGAGTCAAGGAAAAAAACCCACATGATCATCTCACTAGTGGCTAAAGAAGCATTCAACAAAATCCAACACCCATTCATGATAAAAACCCTATAGATAATCTGAATAGATGGTGTTTACCTCACACTGATAAAAGCCATCTATGACAAATTAACAACCAATGTCATAATCAATAACTGAAATATTTAATGCTAACATCAGGAACAAGACAAGGATGTCCACCATCACCACTCCTGTTCAATATAACTTTGCAAACACTAGCTGTAGAAATTAGACAAGAGAAATAAAAGATATAAAGATAGGAAGAGAAGTTAAACTGTCATTATTTGCTAATAACATGATATACTCTACAGAAGACCCCGAACAACACCAAAAGAGTGCTAGAATTCATTGCCAGATTCAGTAGTATAGCTCGATACAAGGTTACTCGATACAAGGTACACTCGAAAATCAATAACCTTCTTGTACATGAAGAAGAGACTCACTGAGAGAAAAGTTGGGGAAACAGTTTCTTTCACAATAGCATCCAAAAAAAGGAAATACTTAGCAGTTCATCTAATGAAGGAAGTAAAACACCTCCACTTCAAAAACTACTGCATTCTGAAAAGGGAGATTGAAGAGAATATCAGAAAATGGAAAGAAATGCCTGTTCTTGGGTAGGGAGAACCAATATCGTCACAATGCCCATCCTTCAAAAACAGCTATATAGATTCAATTCAATCTCAATTTAAATCACAACAACTTATTTCATATAACTAGAGAAAATAATCCCCAAATTCATCTGGAGTCAAAAGAGACATAGAATAGCAAAAACAATTCTAGGCAACAAAGGCATGGCAGGGATATCACAATCCTCAATTTGAAATTATACTACAAAACTACTGTGATAAAAACAGCATGGAACTGGCAAAGAAATAAGCCCAAAGATCAGTGGAAGAGACTGGAAAATGCAGAAACAACTCCAAACATACTCAGCCACCCTGTCTTTGACAAAGGAGCCAAACACCCTCAATGGAGGAAAGATAGCCTCTTTAATAAATGGCGCTGGAAAAAATATATTTCAACCTGCCAAAGATGAAAACTAGCTCTACATTTTTCACCATGCACTAAACAAATCAGACTGGATTAAAAATCTAAATATTATGACAGAAACACTAAACCTGCTGGAAGATAGGCTAGGTAGAACTCTTGAAGACACTGATGTAGAGAAAGACTGTATGAACAAAACCTCAGCAGCATGGGAACTAGCAGAAGGAATCAACAGCTGGATCTCATTAAACAGCTTCTCCACAGCTGGGTTAATCACCAACAGAGCAAAAAGACAACCTACAATGTGGGAAAAAAAAATTTACCAACTGTTCCTCAGACAAAGGTCTACTATCTATAATATATAATGAACTTAAAAGTTACTCCCCCCCAAATTTAAAGACCCAATTCAAAAATGGGCATCTGAAGCGAACATTTTTTGGGTGAAGAAGTAAAAGCAGCAAAGAAACACTGAAAAAATGTTCAGCATCACTGGTCATTCAAGAGATGCAAATAAAAACAACACTGGCCTTCTATCTTACTCCAGAAAAAAATAGCTCCCATCAAGACATCAACCACCAAATGCTACAGGGATGTGGGGAGAAAGGAAGACTTCTCCACTGCTGATGGGGATGTAGACTGGAAATCAATATGGAGATTCCTCAAAAAAAAAAAAAAATAGGATTAGAGATGCCATTTGACTCTGCTAGGGTACTTTAACATTTCTCTCCTAGGTACATTCACAAAAGAAAAGCATCATACCACAGTGATATATGCATGTCTATAGTTATAGTGGCACAATTTGTAATAGCTAAGATTTGGAAAGAGCCCTAATGCCCATAAACTAGAGAATGGATAAAGAAGATGTGGTTTCTTTATAAAGTGGATTATTACTCAGCCATAAAGAATGATAAATTAGAGACATTTAAATGTTTGCACCTTGAGGCCATACTTAGAAGTGAAATATATAGGACACACATGTAAATACAATATAATTTCACTAATCTGAGAAACTGAAAGTTTAAATGAAGTCCAAAAATTGTAATAGGTATTGTGAAATAGGAGGAAAATCTTCAAAGGGTAAGGGAAACTAAGAGGGGTAGCACAGGAAAACAAAGAATGAAAGAAAAATGTGAAGGTAAAAGTGGAAACAAAGCTTATGTATATCGGAGGGCCACAGGACTCAAGGGAACGTAGGAGAATGGGGAAAAAATAAGTATCAGGTATATTATGTACAGGTATAAATTCTCAATGATGAATGTGATCATAATATATACCTAAAATATTACAATAAACTCAATTTTTAAAAATAAAATAAAATATAAAATATTCTCCTTCTATATAAACCAGTAAGAAAATAGAAAGAGTGAAGTTGTAATAGTGATAAACTCCTTAACTGATTTTAGAGATAGAAGGCAGAATTCATGACAGATTATTGACTTGAGTGGAAAAATGCCTTGTAAAAGATATAGGTGGAGATAATTTTGTGTGAGATGAAGAACCTTTGCAAAATTGTTTTATTTAAGAACTTAAAGGTGAAGAATATGAAAGTGGCAACATTTAGGCTGGGTGACATTGATTATTGCTGGATAATCAAATCAGATTTGCATAAGTTTGGCTATTACAAAGAAGTAAAGAACTACAACTTTTTTTTTACCATCTTAGGGAAGATTGATCTGCTGACATACCACAGTATGTTCTGAAAGTGTGGACCTTAGCTGAACTGTGTTTCAAAGACCAGTTGTATTTGGAAGGAAAATGTTTCTAGTGGTGGTTTAAAACACTTTTTTTTCCTGTTCATATTTAAACTGAGTCATCCAATTTGAGACTATTGTGTCATATTTTCCACCTTTCATTCTCCTCAAGAGGCAGTAGTCAGGAGAAACACGAGTGATGAACATTAGTGGCAGAGCGTGCAGTTACAAAAATCAATAAACCACAGGATGCTTCAGATTCTTAAACAGTTAAAAAAAAAATGAGGCTGTTACATGGAGTCCACAAAAAGAGTGATTGTCTAAAGCCAGCACTCAGAATTCAAGGACATAGCCCATAATTAAAGTTTTTCTATCCTATTATGACTCCTTTTGCATGGTATCCTGAAAAAAACATGACCTTGATCATATATGATTGTTTTACAGAATTAATATTTTACCCAATGATAATACAGTTCAATGAAAAATAAACAAAAACTGTCTAGTACTAGTAATTGCAGGCAGTATTTAATAATCTTGTATACAGATTGAAGAAAGACTCTAGCTTACATTTTAAGACTTTAAACAAGTTCATTCCAGTCTTTGCAGTCTCTTGTGATGATATAAATTATCAAAACCTCAAAAAGAATGGTTTGGGATTTGTATTTTGAAGTTTTACTTTGTTCATAGCCTAGTTTATTGAGTTCTTTTTAATATCGTCTACATTTTGTTGTATAAGAGTAATAAACATCTATTAAGTCCTATTTCTTTAATTGACCCTGCAATAGATATAGATTGTACTCTGAATTCTATATTAGCCAAACAAAAGAGAAAACTTGGAGAATCCTTACATTACTACTAGTATGACATTTCTCTTTTCATTTTCTCATTTTCAGTTTTTATTCACTTATGTCTAGTAAATTTAGTTTAACTAGTGACTTCAAAAGGAGGTAGCTTTTCAGAACAAACTTTAGAAGTAAAGGACTTTGTATTGTTTCAGGAATAAGGTACAGAATATATGATAACAGACATTCAATAGTAAAAGTGAACATGAATTCAGTATGTTTAAAAGACTGTTCAGGATAGAAGAAAAGAAGGATATTAATGGGAGCAATGTGGAAGAGAAATTTCAGTATGAAAACAAAGTTTAGTATATGAAATATTAAATATATTCTTTAAATATATTTGGAATGAGCCCTTTAGCTTGATTATACAATGCTGGTATTTACTGAGTACTACTATATACCCCAAAATGCTTTATTTTTTATCAATTTAATTCTCCTAACAAAACACAATTAAGTCAATATCATGATTTTCACCATGTTACAGATGAATAACTCAGGCACACAATAGGTAAGTCACTTCATCCAAGCTATATGTTCTGCCACTAGTCATGTCCATTTTCAGACTCAGTCTAGTACCAAAGCATGTTCCCTTAACCACTCTTCCAACTCAAGTTTAGTATGGCAGACCTAGACTTCAATGTCTTATATCAATTTGATAGTATGTTTTGTAAAAATGTTTTTTTTTTTCATTTTTTTTTGAGATAGGGTCTGACTTTATAATTCAGGGTGGTCCTAAAGTCAGCCTCAAACTCAGCAATCCTCCTGTCTCTGCCTCCAAAGTGCTGGGATTACAGGCACAAGCCATTATGCCTGGTACTGTAGTATGTGGTACTGATTGCTGGTGGGTGTGAGTTACCATGCCCAGCATTGTGTTATATGGTTACCAGGGATTGAACTAGAGACCTTGAGCTTGCAAGGCAGGCATTGGAACCACTGAGCTAAATCCCTGACCCCGCACAAATCTTAATATACTGTGTATCAGAGGTTAGAATTCCTTAAAGTTAAAGATGTCCCAAAATACAGACATACCAAATATTTAATCATAGCCTTGTGAGTTGATGTAGTATCATATCTGACTGGTTTAAAGTAAGAATGAGGAGTCCTTTTGTATATTCAAACAAATTTTCCTAATCTTTCTTCTTGATTTATAAAAATTAAAAGCTATACACTTTTCTAAATCTATGTGTTAAAATGTATTTGAAATGCTAAAGTAGAAACTTATAAACTTGTGAAATTAATAGGAAATATCAACTATTGACTTATGTACCAAAAAGGAAATTTCAGAATATAATACATTAAAAGTTATTCACAATAGCATTTCAATGCTAATAATGTTTATGTTTGCTTCTGTGCCTATGAATAATTTTGTACCTTCTTTCAGTCTTTGTATCTAATTTTAAAAATTAATTTTTTCTCCTCACCATTATAGAAGCCACTTTTAAAGGTTTAATGAACTAGAAGAAATTTAATTAAAGATTATCCCATAATTGATTTATAATTTTTAAGAAAGGTTGATTTAGTTTACTGGATTGTAAACCCACTGAGGGCAAAAATTGTATCTTCTACTTCTTTATAACTTCCTATAATACCTGTTATTCTATATAATAATAGTCTAGTATATAGTTAATTACAAAAGGCTTTGCTGCAGACTATTAAATTTACTATGCAGAGACATGAAATAAGTCTTAGAGAATTTTGAAGAATTTTCAAAGTTGTTTTAATGCATAGGGAGTAGTGAGCCTTGAAATGTAGGAAATTTAGACCACAGTAAGAAAAAAATGAAAGTATCAGACTTCTCATTTCCTTTACAGTATAAAATACAGCTTTAATTTCCACTATAAATGCAATTTTCTAGTATTAGTGGTGCATGCCTGTAATCCCAGCATATGAGAGGCTGAGGCAGACTGTTCACCATGATGAGGCCAGCCTGAGCTACATAGTGAGTTCAAGACCATCCTGAACTGCATAGTGAGATCCTATGTGAAAAGACCAAACCAAACAAATAAAAAAAGTAGCTCTTATAATTTCACTGGAGACTTCAAGAACAAAAAATCAAAGGAAGCTGATATCAAAACAAAAAATACTATGAAAAAAGAAAACTACAAACTATCTTTCTTATGAATATTAAATGTAAAAAAATCTTATTTTAAAAAAAATCTAAAGACTATCTGATAGAATCCAATAATATATAGAAATTTTTATAAATTATGATGAAGTGTAGCTTCACAGAAATATGCAGATGCTTTAATATTTCCAAATAAATGTACCAGGTGTTCCAAATGATCATTTTGCTAGGCTTTAAATCTTTGATGAACACATCAAAATACACAATCACAATACCCAGGAATAGAGGAGGACTTCTTTAAACTGATTAAGAGAATCTGCAAAAATCCATAGCAGAATCCAATGTAAGTATCACCAACATCATCACTTCTATATAATATCGTGTTGGAGCCATAATAAGGCAAGAAAAACAAATTAAAAACTAAGCATTTGAAAGAAAATTTTCTTTATTCACAAACAATTTATTAGTATATATCAAAAATCTAAATTAATTTACAATCTCCTTGTTTTGAGGATAGACCATATTTATTAAACAGAGCACAAAAAGTGCATTAAGAAGCAAAGGACTCACTGAAATCATATTAAAGTTACAAATGTCTGTTCATCTAAACAGCCCCATACAAAGAGCAAAAAGGCATATCACAACCTAAAAGACATTTACAGTGGATGATCTGACAGTAGACTTGTATCCATAATATACAAATAACATGTACAAATCAATAAGAAAATGTCAGATAGCCCAAGAGAGAAATAGATAAAAAGTCTTAAATAGATGCTTCATAAAAAAAGATACCTACCTGCCAATAAACATATAAGAAGGTGCTCAATCTTACATGAGAGAAATGCAAATAAAACAATGAGAATAAAATACCAAGAGTTGGGAAGAAAATAGAGCAATTGGGATTCTCATACACTGCTGACAGAAGTGTAAATTGATTAAAAATTACTGGAAACAGTAGTTTGGCTATAACTGCGAGGCATTTCCAATCCTCCATATGATTTTATTCAAATGTGTTCTAGAATGTTTACAGCACACACTTATAATAATACCAGAAACATCCCAAATGTCTCTCAACAATACAATGAATAAATAAGTTGTGGTAGACGCACAATTAGAACTCTTTACAGCAGAGGTCCAAGCTTTTTTCTGTAAAGGACCACACAGTAAATATGCAAGACTTTGTATGTAATGTGGATTTCTGATCCAACTACTCAATTCTGTTGTTGTAGTATGGAAACAGACACAGACAATGTGTGTGTGTGTGTGTGTGTGTGTGTGTGTGTGTGTGTGTGTGTGTGTGTGTACACGCACGCATGAGGATCAAACTTGGGCCCTTGTACTTCCAAGGCAGATGCATTACCACTTCAGCTAAATTCCTGGCCCATGAACCAAATTTTTGAACAAATGGACTTAATAGATGTCTACAGAGTATTTCACCCAATAAAGTCAGAATATACATTCTTCTTAGCTGCTCATGGGTCATTCTCCAAAGTAGACCACATGCTAGTTCATAGAGTATGTTTAAGTAAATGCAAAGGAATTGAAGTTATCTCCTGTATATTGTCAAATTACACTGCCTTGAAATTGGAGATTAGAAACAAAAGAAATTCCAAGAATCTCACAAACACATGGAAATTGAATCTTCTGAGCAACCAATGGGTCACAGAGGGCAATATAGAAGAAATTAAAGTTTCTACAATTAAATGATAATGCCAATACAACATATAGGAAATTATGGAAGTATTGAGTTATTGGGTTTGGGTTATTGTAAGTATGTGCTGCAAACATTCTAGAAACACAATGAAAACATTTCTATGAGGGAAGTTCATAGCAGTGAATGCCTACACTAGGAAAACAGAGCAAGCTCAAATAAACAGACTAATCCCAAACCTCAAACTACCAGAAAAGGAGGAGCAAGATATACCCAAAGCTCATACATGGGAGGAAATTATAAGGATTAGAGCAGAAATTAATGCAATGGAAACTAAGAGAATGATACAAAAAAAAAGATCAATAAATCATAGAGTTGGTTTTTTTCAAAAAATAAATAAAATTGAGAAACCCTCAGCCAACCTTACCAAAAAAAGAAAGGAAAAGGTTCATATCTGTGCAATCGGGAATCAAAAGGGGGAAATCACCACAAATCCAGCAGATTCAGAGAATAATAAACACCCACTTTGAAAACCTATACACCAATAAAATAGAAAACCAAAAGAAATGGATAGATTCCTAGACACATACAAACATCCAAAGTTGAACGAAGAACATATAAAAATACTAAACACCCTAATATTAATCAGTGAAATTCAAAATGTAATTATAAGCCTGCTGACGAAAGTCCAGGTCCTGATGGCTCTATTGCTGAATTCTACAACATTTTCAGAGAAGAGCTAATGCCACTACTCTTTAAACTCTTTAATGAAACTGGAAAGGAAATCATACTCCCAAATTCATTACTGGAAGCAACCATTACATTAATTCCAAAAGTAGAGAAGGACCCAGCCAAAAAAGAGAACTAAGGGGCCAGGGATTTAGCTCAGTGGCTCCAACACCTGCCTGTCAAGTGCAAGATCTGGAGTTCAATCCCTGGCAACTACATTACAATGTCAAGCATGGTGACTTACACTTATAAGCCCAACACTGATAACTACACACCACAGTGCCAGGTGTGGTGGCTCATGCCTGTAATCCTAGCACTTGAGAGGTAAAGGCAGGATTGCTGAGTTCAAGGCTAGCCTGGACTACATAACAAGTTAGGGGCCAGCCTGAACTACAAAGTGAGACCTGTCTCAACAGAGAGAGAGAGAGAGAACTAAAAACCAATCATTTAATAAAATTGATGCAAAAATCCTCAGTAAGATACTGGCAAACAGAATACAGAGGACCATGAAGAAGATTCTACACCCTGACCAAGTTGAATTTATCCCAGGGATGCAAGGATGGTTCATCATACATAAATCAATAAATATAATACACTACATTAACAGACTGAAGAACAAAAATCAAGTGATCATTTGCAGAAAAAGCATTTGACAAACTGCAGCACCCATTCATAGTTAAGACCCTACAGAAAATTGAAATAGATGGTCTTTGCCTCAAACTCATAAAAGCTGCTTATGAGAAACCAACAGCCAGAATCATATTTAATAGTCAAAAAATGAAACCATTCACACTAAGATGAAGAACAAGACAAGAATGTCTACTGTCACCACTCCTGTTCAATACAGTTTTGGAAACATTAACTACAGCAATTAGGCAAGAGAAATAAATAAAAGGAATAAAGATAGGTAAGGAAGAAGTTAAAATCTCATTATTTGCTATGACGTGATACTCCATATAGAAGTTCCTAAAAACTCAGCCAGATGACTGCTAGATTTAATTGCCAGATTCAGTAGTATAGCTGGATATAAGGTCAACATTCAAAATTCAATAACCTTTGTATACACAGATTCACTGAAAGGAAAATCAGGGAATCAATTACTTTCACAATAGCATACAAAAATGTGAAATATATAAGGATCAGTCTAACAAAGGAGATGAAATATCTCTACTGTGAAAACTACAGCATTCTGAAAAGAGAGATTGACGAGAATATCCAAAAATGGAAGGACATCCCTTGTTTCTGGGTAGGAAGTATCATATCATCAAAATAACCATCCTACCAAAACTCCTGTATAGATTCAGCACAGTCCCAATTGAAATCCCAACAGCGTATTTCACAGAACTAGAGAAAATAATCCAAAAACTCATCTGGAATCACAGGAGACTGAGAACAGCAAAAGTAATCTTAGGCAACAAGATCAGGTTCACAATCCCCAAGTTGAAACTATACTACAAAGTCTCTGAGGAAAAAAAAAAAAAAACAAAAAAAACCAGCATGGTACTGGCAAAGAAACAGACCTGAGGACCAGTGGAACAGACTAGAAGATCCACAAATAATCCTGGGTATACCAGACCACCTTATCTTTGACAAAGGAGCCAAACACCCTCAACAGAGGAAAGATAGTCTTTTAAACAAATGATGCTAGAAAACCTGGGCTTCAACTTGCCGAAGATTAAAGCTTTATCTGTCTCTTCTCCATGCAGCAAACTAAAATCAAAGTGAATTAGAGACCTAAATATTACAACAGAAACACTGAGCCTGCTAGAAAATAGGTTAGGTAGAACTCTTGAAGACACTAGCATAGGGAAAAACTTTATGAACAAAATGTTGGCAGTATGGGAACTAGTAGAAAGAATCAACAACCGGGATCTCAATTTACTAAAAAGCTTCTGCACAGCAACAACCAACAGAACAAAAAGACAGTTGCAATAGAGGAAAGAATTTTTACCATATGTTTCTCAGACAACTTTCTAGAGTATATTAAAAAATCTTTAAAAATCAGTCTTTCCAAATTTAAAGACCCAATTCAAAAATTGGCATCTGAAATGAATGGACATTTATCAAGTATGGGCAGCTAAGAAACATATGAAGAGATATTCAGCATTTCTGGTCATTCAAGAGATGTAGATGAAAACAACACTGAGATTCCATCTCACTCCAGAAAAAAGTGGCTGCTATGTGATTGTGACCAGAGTGTGTATACAAAATGTACCAATAAAATCAATTTTTTTAAAAAATGGCTGATATCAAGATGACCAGCAATAATTGCTAGTAGGGATATGGGGACAAAGGAACCCTCTTCCACTGTTGGTGGGAACGTAGCTAGTGTGACCACCATGGAGATCATTGTAGAGATTCCTTAAAAACTTACAACTTGAGGTCCCATTTGACCCTGCTATTCCCTTGATAGGTTTTTATATGAAAGAATTAAAAGAATCATCCCACAGTGAAATATGTGCAAACACCCATCAACAGGAGGCTGGATAAAGAAAGTGGGTTTTTTAAGTAAATGGAGTATTACTCAGGCATTAAGAGTGACAAATTTGAGTCATGTATACTCAAATTGATATACCTTGAGGGCATACTTTTATGAAATAAATAGGACACATATGTATAAACACAATATATTTTTGCTACTATGAAAAACTGCAGGTGTAAATGAACGCTAAAATGTATGATAAGTACTGTGAAATAGGAAAACATGCAAAAGGAAAAGGGAAAAGTGGGCGGGGGAAATTAAAGAAGGAAAAGAAAAAATCAGATTGAAAAAAGGAAACAAAGCTTATGTATATAGGGGTTGAGGGTAGCGAGGAGTGCAAAGCAAAAGGGGGAAAAGAATCAAGATTACAGGTACAAATTCTGAATATTAAATGTGATCATAATATATGTATTAAATGTACAAATAAAATCAGTTTAAAAAGGAAAGCCTACTATATGCGGAGAAGAAGAAAAAAGGGGGTATATACAATAATTTTCTCCCAAAGAAGGGCTCAATCCTATAGTTTTTATAGTGGAGTCAATATAAATATGTTAGGTTTAATTTTAAGTTTTTATTGATATAAATATGTCAATGACGAAGAAAATTCCAAAATGAGAGTGCCAGTGAAGATGAAATGAATTATTGTTATTAAATGGTTAAAGTGTGTGACTCTTTACCCTTAACCCAGGCTGGGCAACTTAGTGACTCAGCAAGACCCTTTCTCAAAATCAAACATAAAAAAGATTGGGGTGGCTGGGGATTTAGCTCAGTGGTTCTAGCATCTGCCTGGCAAGCACAAGGTCTGGAGTTCAATTCCCCGGTAACCACATACCAAAGTTCTGGGTGTGGTGACTCATTCCTGTAATCCCAGAACTCGGAAGGCAGAGGCAGGAGAATTGCTGTGAATTCAAGGTTTGCCTCTGCTACATAATGAGTCAGGGCCAACCTGACCTACAAAAGGAAACCCTGTCTTAAAAAAAAAAAAAAAAAATTGAGGATGTAGTTAAGTGCAAAGGACCTGTGTCCGTTCCTCAGCTCTGCCAAAGGCTGTGGGGGTTATTTCTTGATTTCTTGAGGAAAATGACAGAGATGAACTTTATTGCTGGAGAAGTCCCCAAAAGGAAAGAGTTATTCAACATTTCACTAGATTGCATTCCTTATGAACATTTCTTCTCATGTACTGCTGTCCTTGGATTCTGCTAATACTGTAGTTGTAATGCAGCCACACTGCATCTCAGCCATGCAGCCTTGAAGAAATACAGACTTTCATTTTATCCTGTAGACCTGAAGTTTATTTTGCATTTTTACACCCAGTGGACAAAAAAATTCAGTGTGTGTGTGTGTGTGTGTGTGTGTGTGTGTGTGTGTGTGTTTCTTTATGTGTGTAGTGATTAAAGCTGTCGTGAATTAATTCCTTTGTTTTAGTAGACTGCAATGGAGTGCAGAGGAACTTGTTTGGGTGTTTGTTGCAGTAGCCAAAAGGTTCATTAGCCAGAGCACTTAATGAAATTTTACAGTAATTTTTTTAAAAATACAGAGGGCAAAGCAAGCTATATGAGAATTAGAAACCAATAAGAGAATTTTTACCTTTGATCTATGTCACCAAGCTTTGGAAAAAAATAAATATCATTTTTTACAGAAACTCTAGATGCCCTCCTTGTTCAACACTCCTTATAGCTCCTCAAAGTATTTGCATAATGTAACATTAACTTATTTTCCATTGCTTGGATAATTCACTTTTATTTCAACATTGCTGAGAATTTACCAATTTTCTTTTGTTTAAAACCTTCTTTATTATGTATGTTTTCTCCTCTAACATTGTCGTATTCATTCACAGACAAGCACATACGGAACATTCCAGACTTATTTCTAGGGTGTTTTTTACATTAAAAACAACAACAATACCCCTGCTCCTTATGGCTGTGGTACCTGGTATTATTTATGGGTTTTCATAAAGAGGAGGGATGAAAAGGAAAAATATAGTACCGTCTGGCCTCTCTCTCTACCTTTTCCTCTTTCTCCATCTCCCCCTCTCCACAGAGGAGTTTAATTTTAAATGATAAATGTGGAAATTAGAGACCATCGAGAAAATCCAATTTGGTGAGGAGTTTTAAAAATCCCATAATAAACGCAGAGTGAAATGTATGATTTAATGCAGGGCGCCAATGGCTGCTATTATGGGCTATTAGCAAATCGGGGCTGAGAGTGAATCTTTATCACTTGGTGAGTGCGGGTTGGTCCTGCCTTTCCCTCTGCTATTGATTTGTAGCCGCTTGTCATAATGACACTGGGAAGCAATGAATGGAAGATGTGCTTTTGATAGGATTCAGGGGGGTGTTGGAGGGGGGAGAGAAAATTCAGCAAGTTTTCTATCTCTTCTGCCTGATTAGATTTTTCTTCTTTTAAGAGCTTTCACATTCCAATAAAAATGCTAAATCAGCTCTGTACCAGAATTGTTAGGGTGTAAATAGCTAGTCACAGTTAAAGGAGGAAAAGATATAGAAATACCAACCAGACTATGCAAGGTTAGATGAATTTGACTTTACAAAACTGAAGTTGTGCATGTGTATATGTGTGAACACATGTAGTGTGAAGGAGTGTTGAGGCAGAGTGCTATCAGTACACTTACCGTATAGAATTGTATTTTTGTAAGTATATAATAGTTTGTCTGATAATATGATAGAAGTTATCTACCTAGCTTCATATCTATTTATAAAGTGGAAAAAATATATTTTGTTTTTGTTTGTGTGTAATTTCATAAAGGACACGTAGAAGTATACTTGTGCTGAGGATTAAGTAAATTAAATTCCCTAACTGATCACAGTAGAGATTTAATCAAAATTTTCAGCATAGAGAAAGCATCCTATTTGAGAATAAAGACACTCATGGGATAATCCAGTGGGAGAGAAAATTTCTCTATAGAAAAATCTACATTAAATTTTGTTTAGAATGTATTAGCTGTGGTTATGTGGAAACAGTTGGCCACAGCCTCAGTGTATTTTTCTCTTCCATTTTTAAGAGGAAGCAGTTGTTTCTCTCCCAGATTCTTTTATTTTGAAGTAATGCTAAGCATCAATGTCCCTGTCTTTCTTTGCGTGCAGAGGTGCACGCCTGCGGGCAGGGTGATGTTACAGCAGTGGGTGTGCTAAAGCCAGCCTGGAAGGACAAGCGTGCTCAGTGAACATGTGACCCTCTTTTGTTAGTTGTATCAGGTGGTAGAGCCTGCTTCTTCTCTACTTTACTTGTCAGGTGGGTGTAGATGAGTCTTAGTAAAAAGAGTACCGATGTTTCTCCTACAGGGAGTAAAATGCTACTGTTCTATGTTTGCAGAATGTTTACAGTAGTCATGTATTCCTTTATCTTTATTAGTTGAAGAAGAATAAGAAACATTAAAATACACTGTTGCATGTATTCAGAAGCTAGGTAGAAAACAAAAAATCCTCCTGGAGCCTTAAAAATTCTTAAACACTATCAGGTTTCTAGTCTATTTGAAAATACCATGGAGAAAAATACATAGCCTTGTTCATAGAATTAACATCAAGTAACCAAAAAGTGGCTTTGAAAAGTCGGAACTATTAATTTCAGTGTATTTCCTGTATTTGTGAAGTAAAATAGGTAGTGCGATATTCTTGATATTAATCTCATTTGGGGGGATGGAATTAAAATCAGTTTAAATGCAATGAATGTTTATAGAAATGTGGACCAAGAACAGAGAGGGTGTTTATCTAGAACCTTGTGTTATGGAGGGCTGCTTTCAGTCCATCTTGGCTGCCTGCTAGGGCCTTATAAGAGCGCGCACATTTTCTGAGTTTGAGAACAATGACATTTAATGGGAGGTTTCACAGGCTATGCAAACAGCTGCCAGAGTTCATACAGCCCCTTCCCCCGTTCAAGGACTGTACCTAAACTGTGATAAATTAGAATGCTGCCATTTATCATGTACCATTTATTCAAACCTAATTAGAGGCAGAAAGAGACATTTCTCCACTTTTCAGTGGGGGTCTTATTTATCCCCATGTAGTGATTATTGTTTGGTCTATCTATGGCCATTTCATACTACAATGAATTACCTGTATTAAAGTAATAATACCATATATTCACATAGCCTTTGTTCTAATGTAAAAGCATAATTAATCATTCCAAGAGCACAAAGAGGTGGTTTCCATATTTTATATATATTAAGTGATTTCTATTATCCAAACAAAAGTAATGGAGTTGAAAATAGAAGTGTGAAACATTTTTATTTTTCATACCCTCCAGTTTTATAAAATGGAAATATATTTTATCCTACAAATTGAGATAAACATGTTATAAAACTTAGAAAGTTTCCTAAAAATATTTGCATTTTTATCAGCTATGATATCTATGAAAATTATAATAAAATGTATTGTTTATTATGTTCAGTGGTATTTCTTCCTTTAGTGACAGGGTGAACATTTTCCTACTATTAAAAACTTCACCTGTCTACACCATAACTAAGACACATAAACTACCATCAATTTTCCTAATTGAGATTAGCATTAATAAATATATGAAATAAGATTAGAGTTTGTTTACAAAGCATTTTCATTTACATTAAGTGAGACAGAATTATTATGGTTTATTTTTATTATAGTTCAACAAAAAAGAGATAAATCAAATGAGGCTAGAGAAGAACTCAGGATAGAATCAATCTTTGTTTTGTGTAAACAGAAAACTGAAAATAAAAGAATAAAATAGAAGAATTAGAAATTCCTGAAAAAAATTAATGAATAAGAAGTAATAAAAATAGTGCATTGAAGAAACTTCAAGATAAATGGAAATGAAGATGTTAAATAGAATTCAACTTTATGTTTTGCACATCCATTCTCTTTAAGCTTTTGTGGGGTAGCAAAAGAGCATGATCTTTTCCAAATGTTCACAGCACAGTAAAATTTCTATGAGCTTTGTACATTGTCACACTATTCCTCCTGTTATCGGCACTCCTCTGTGGTTTCTGACAAGAGTTATTGCCCTATTTGATAGAGAGGCCGAATCATAGTGGAAACACTGACTTTATCAAAGTCAACAGTGAGTCAGGGACAGAAAAAGAACCTTGAAGAGTTTTTGCTTCCTGTACTGTGGTCTTTTTATACCCATTTCTGTGTCCATTGCTTTTTGGATTTGCTGGAGTCTTAGATACTATTCAAAGATTTTAGATGACAAAAGTACCTAAAGAACTGTATTTCAAGAATATTTCTCTAAATATTGTTACATTCTGGAAATATTAAAATACATGTTCTGTATTCTTTATGCCTTTTCTATTTTGAATTGCTATCTTTTAATATACTTCATTTAATCGCTTTTTTGATTGTACCATTGAATCTAATTTAACTTGTACAGTGTGGACTAAGACCCTCACTCAAAAGACTAAAAAGAGTAAATAAACAGGTAAATGAACTCTAGTCCTTTCTTTAGTCACTATTCTGATTTTCTTATTCACCAAAGACAATTTCAGAGATCTTTTATTTACCCATGTGTAGACCAAGAATGAGTGATCTTCACTTTAATTATTAAATAATACAATAGGAATATATAAATATGCACACATGCAGAGACATACCACACATGTTACATTTACAAACATGCTTATTAATCCTTTTGTTCTACTAGTTTGTCCATAATTCACTGTGTATAGTCTCATTTAAAAGAGAAAAATTGTGACAGGCCCAGTGATACATGACGATAATGCAAGGCACTTAGGCTGAAGCAGGAGAACCACAGGATCCCAAAAGCCTGTCTCCAAAAATAAAAAAGAAACATTATGCCCAAGATAAAGCGGTAATTTACAGTATGGAGTTATCATTATCATAATTCAAATTCTTTAGTGTGTATTGCACAGGGACAACTCTGATTTCCTTCACTATTTTAAATTTCTTCATGCTAGTTTCAAAACTATTTAGAGGAGTGTGTAGCCATTGTTTAATTCTATTTTTGAAATATCTCATTATCCTTCTGCAATTTAAACATGCACTCACCTTACATTCAATAAATTTATTTTTCTTGTGTTAAGGATGAACAATAAATTTGTTATTATCAGATATAAATTTTCAACACAAGATTTTGAAAATTTTTCTAAGGATACTGCCAGCCTAAATATATTTTCAGAGATTGATTTGTGAAGCGAAACTGTCTTCATATCTAATTTTTTCTCAAACAACGTTTTCAAAGTACTATTAATTATACTAACATTTTGTACAAATTTTCTTTTTAAAAAGCACATTTAAAAATAGGTGCATCTTACTTGATAAGTTTTCTTAAACTATCTCTAATATGTTATAGTTTTGCCTACTTGTCATTAAAAGCTGTAACATTGTTCTAAAGTGTCATTTATCTTTGTTGGCTATCTTGCCAAAGAAAACCTAAGATTCATCAGAAACAAAGCAAAGCAATGCACACAGAGAGAGAGAAAAAAAAAGTTAAATCTAGTCTATGTGCAAGATAGCACTAGAGGGCGCTCTTCAGCAGGCTGCAACATAAGGTCATTTGTAACTGGTTTCAAAGCCTAACAGAATGATGGAGGTAAAGATTTGAGGAGCTGGGGGAAAGCTATGAAATGGCATTTAACCACTTATAAGTTCTTATCTTTCCAAAAGACTGGAAGATCTTAGTCAGTGCCAACAACACTGTCTCTTAACACACATTCTCAATTTTCTATTTCATAAACATTTCATGCACTTCTTACGAATTAATAATTTTATCTTTCTCCATGAATTAAGGGTGACATTTATTTTATTTTCTAAATGACATGATAAAAGTTGTTCCTCCCACGTTTCTGTTTATATCAGTAGGTTTTCTTACCGCATATAGAAACAATAGCTTGTGTTACTACGTTTCTGAAGAGTATCTTTTATCTCTTTATTTGCAAAAGCTGAAATTAAAATTAAAGCAACACTTTTGTCCTCTCTTTTACCCCTCATTCCTGTTTTTTGCTGTGTTGTAAATGAAACCTTTTATGCTCCCATTGAAGTTTGCATTGAAGCAAGCTCCTCAAATACTACGCCATTTTGCATGCTTACTTAATCTTAGTTCACAAGAGAGACGTGATCTTTAAATCATATCCTTTCTTTTACAACCTTTTGATTTTTTCCTTTTCTTGCCTTTCTATTTTCATTTTCCATTTCTTAATACAGTATGCATATGACCACAGGAATGTAAGTACTCTTATGCTAATTAACTGAGTTTTTTCTTGCAAAAGTGCTGGAGTTACATAGACAATTAACATTTAAATGTCTATCCATAGTGGTAATATAGTCCACAGATCACCAATGTTGGACAAGTATGTTTGGGGATCAGTAAAGCAATTCCTACTGGACAGTGACAGTGAACAACTTCTCAACATCTGTAATCCTTAGTTTCCCTATCTATAAATGTGAGATGAATAATATTTATCTCAGAGTGAAGGACTCAGTTTTATATATATACAGTAGTACAGCAGACACTAAAAAATATTAGTTATTATTTAAGATCTCTGATCATTAACAGTGGCTTTATTTTTATGCAGTACCTTTTGTTATAAATTTTAAAATTAAATACTAGGTGTTTGTTGGCTTTTAATTAACAAGAGGAGATAATAGCAAATCAATGATAACATTACCTTATCTCTGAAAGACCCTTAGAATAAAAAGGAGCCATGATCAGAGTGAGGCTAGGGTATCCGGGTACCAGAATTTAAGGAACTACTTACTTTCAGGTGCAACACCAAATTTCCATGACCCTGATAATGAGTGCCTCCTTAAATATTGCATACTAAGCATCTGTGTTTCTATGCCCCGATTCTGATCCTGATAAAACCTTAATTTTCACTTTGATTTTTGCTATCAGTTCATGAAATCAATGACTATCATAAAAGATCACTGAAATATGGCTCAGTTAGTAGGTAGAGTCTATTGGAAAAGTTTAAAGAGTCTTATCTAAGACTTAATGTATAAACTGACCTAAGTAAAATATTTTAATCTATCAGTTGAATATGTAAGTCATAAAATACCTTCGATAGTTTAAATATAAAATATATCAGAATAATACTTTTAGTATTTTTCCATACGTAGCATGATCAAAAGATCCAAGTTTAACCACCAATGCCTTTGAGAACTAAATTTTTCTCTAACATAGCATATTTTAAGATGTTGTTATAAGGTTAACAATCATCTGTCAAATGAGTCATTTCAGCTGCAGTAATCTAAAGTAAAAGAAAAACCACAGGTGTTGAATTCAAAGCTGAAATTACTATGTAGCTGTAAATAGTTACTTTGAAGTAGAGTAAAATGTCAATGCTAGTATTGTTTTTGGAGCATCACTAAGCAATATGTCTCTATAAGAGAAGAAAATTCAAAATTTTTTTGTTCTTCTGCCACATTATAATTTTGTATCTGATCAGGGAACCGCCATTCCTGTCCTTAAACATTGTACCCACAGTCCACTCAGTTCCAAGGTACTGTTAAGGCTGATAATGGAAATACTTTATTACTTTCATTTTGAAATTAAAACTTTGTTAAGCTTATGTATTTGCTTAATTTGATCCCCTTATCACGTGTTCTGGGGGCCCCAATTGGTGGACAATTGCAATCTCAAAGCATAAATATATAGAAAAAGTAAAAACATAAGATTTCTTAATTAGATGACTATTCTAGGATATACACAGAAGTCTTTCCTTTAAGTCTCTTGATTTGCAAATTCTTATCACTTAGTAAATTTTCCTTCTTCTCCAACTTCATCCTTAGCACATCTTATATATGCAGTTTTATATATAGCCAAAGAGAAACTAATTCTTTGCACAACAATTCTTTGCACACCAATGACAGTTTCATAGGAAACTGTCCCTCCTACAAGTCAAATCTGAAACTAGTTCCTAAACTGACCTCGCTGACAATAATAATTTTATAGTTATATCACATCAAGCAATTTAAACTGAGTAAGGGATTAATTTCTGTCATTTGTGTATGCCAAACTTGTTTTAGATTTCTAAAATCTCTATTATTCTAGTTTATGCCAGATTAAAGGTGTCATAGTCTGCTCCTGCATTACTATAAATGTTCAGCCTTTTGAAACTACAAGCCAGTGGCCCAGGAACAGGAAAGAGACTTACTCTACTTGTGCACCTCACAAAGGAACAATTGCATTCTGACCTGGATTGGCTTAGAGTCAGAATGGTCTTTTCCTCAGGTGGAAAGGTAAGCTGGATACCCCTATCCCTAGAGATACCTGGCTGCCCCCGATCCCTGCAGTCTTTGCTGTAGGAGAGCCTTACAGCCCTCACAGGCCTCAGTCATAAGCTAGAGCATTGCCCAGAGTCCACACTGCTATATTTCCCCAAAGTAGGAACCCATATTTTATAGCCCCATGACCTAAGTAATGGCACAGTGCAGCCTTGAAACTGGACACATTGCTAGAGTCCACACTGTATCTCTCTGTCTTTGAAGATCTAGTGTCATTCCACCTCACTCACTTGAGTGGCTGCTCAAGCACAGTGGAGCAGTTGAAGCCCTACTGGCAACTCTCGCACAACAGCAGCTTTCTGCAGTTGAACACATGGATGTACACAGCAGGAAAAAATAAAAACAGTTATCTTGCCTGGCAGCCCTACAAATTCCTATAGCTAATCCTGTGGCAGTCGTGCCCCCTGCACTCACCAAGAGTCTCCCACAGGCAGGCTGATTTTCCTCACCTGTATCTGAGCCTGCATTCAGTCCTATAGCAAGCGCAGTACCATGTGCATCCACAGTTCACCCAGCAGCCAGACTGATAGCAGCCCTATCCATCAGAGAGCCTGCCACATGGCCAGTACAACCCAAAAGCCAGTCCACCTGCCCAACTCCCAACAAAACTGGTCCATAAACCCAACCTTAGGCTTCTAACACAATTGCAAATGCTGTGGATAGCTGGTCAAGTTGCAGAGACCACACTACTAAATCCATGTAGAATCAAAGTTAACACATGATACTCTACCAACAACCTAGTATTAATCTACAGGAAAAAAAAGTCTTTCCCTATGAAAACTATTCCACAAATGTAGAAAAAGTTTACAGAACCACAAGAGCATATAAAAGCTAAGAAACACACCAATAAAAGCTAAGAAACATGACAATCCTAAGGTTACACAATAAATTCCTCAGCAGCAGACCCCAAGAAAACAAAATTTATGAAATGCCAGAAAAGGAATTCTAAATAATGATGTTAGGCAGCCCAGTGAGATACAAGAGAATACAAACAATTTAATGAAATTAGGAAAGCAGTTCATTTTCTAAAGAAGTTCAACAAGAAGATATATATCCTTTTAAATTTTTTTTTTTTTTTTTTAGGTTTTTTGAGACAGGGTTTCACTTTGTGGTTCAGGCTGGCCCTGAGCTCAACCTCAAACTCACATCACAGCAATCCTCCTGCCTCTGCCTCCCGAGTGCTGGGATTACAGGCGTGAGCCACCACACCCGGCACTGTGGTATGTGGTTCTGGTTGCTGCTGGGCGTGAGTCTCCATGCCCAGTATGGTATGTGGTTACCAGGGAATCGAACCCGGGCCCTTGCGCTTGCAAGACAGGCGCCGGAACCACTGAGCTAACTCCCCGGCCCAAGAAGATATATATCCTTTTAAAAGAAGCAAAAATCTTGTGTAGAGAATCCAATCAATGAAGCAAAAATATATTTGAGAACTTCAGCAACAGGCTAGATCAAGCAGAAGAAGGGATTTCAGAACTTGAGGA
>PVIR01007289.1:0-43981 GCA_004026965.1 Petromus typicus
CAAGGGCCAAAGCAGCAGAGAGTATTTCTGAAATGTTGTGTCTGATTATCTAATCATAGTCTGCAGAGTCAGAAGAGTTGTCCATCTGTGTTCATATATGCATATTTTCCTCTGCAAATAGCAGTTACATTTTCTCTTTCCCAAAGCAAACAAACAATCAAAAATAATGGTATTTGGAGAAGTAAAATATTTTTGGCTCAAAATATACATAAAGACTATGCTATAATTTTGAACAGCTGCATGAACTGGCCAGGGTAATATCTTGATTTCAGTATTATCAGATCTATGTAAGTTAAGTAATTGAATTTCTGATGAACTGTTTATTCTTCAGTTAGCCACTTACATCAAATATTTATTGAGTAGCTATATGCTAGCAAGTTCTAGGCACTCAGGCTACCACATCTAAAGATACACAAAGTCTTGATTTTCATGGCACTAATGGATGGATAGTGAGTTACAGGGAAGAGGGGAACAGATAGCAAACATGAGGTTCAAGAGAGATGACATACATTTTTGCACTGTTATACATGCTATGAAGAGACCAGAAGAGAGAACAAAGTAAGACGCCTGGGGTGAGGCTGGGAGAAGTAGTCTTCAGAGGCCTAGAAGAGGAGGGAGCTACTGAGGTGATCTCTGACTGATAACAAGGGGCCAGTCAGGAAGGAAGGGGTGAGAAACAGCTGTGTCTTAAAGTTTCTAACAGCTTGACAGGTAGATAGAACAGAAAGGTCAGTACAGTTGGAGCTGAGAGAGTTGTGGGTATGGAGGTGGGAGGTGAAGACAGGGAAGCAGGCAAAGGCAGACTCAATAGGTATTGAAATGGACTAGATTTTGCTCTAAGTGCAGGAACTCCATTTGAGGGGTTTAGGCAGAGGAGGTAGTGTGAAATGGATTATGAACTGTGAATATAATTGTGGGTGCTATATAGAGAATTGACTTAAAATGCTGAAAGACTTTACCAGTAAATGCACATTCCCAGTCTCGGATTCACCATCTTCAGAGGATTGGGATCAATACACTCTAGGCTTGTCATGGTTGCGAGAGTCTGGTTGAGTCTCTTGTACCAGGGTCTAGACAGTTCACTCAGACAATAAGCTCCACCTGTACTGTGCTTGAGACCTTGGGCATCTATCTAACTATTCTCTACCTCAATTTCTTGCCACATTTGTAACATGAGATAATTACAGCATCCCCTTCATGCTTCATTCTGATCATTCATCTGAAGTAATATTTAAGATGATTTGGGAAATGGTAAGCACTGAATAAAGATATGAAATTGCTACACCTAATATTCTTTCATATAAATTGATCTGATGACACTTTGAGATCTATTTTGAGGATTTGAAAAGTTCTGCACTAAGCACAAGGGGGGGGGGAGTAACAATAAATAGCTAGTGAGGCACTGAATGGTATTTCTGAGGGGGTCAGCTGTCTATATTTAAGAAAAATTGTTCAAAATAAGGAAATTATGAAAACTGTCTAACTTAGAGCTATGCAAGAAAATTGGCAGGATGAGCCAATAGTGTGATTTCTAGCATTTCCATATGGTTTGAAACAAGTGGATAAGCTAGAGAAAAAAGAAGTAGATGCCTACATGTTGTCTAATTCCTGAAGCTTCAAAGGCCATACAGAGCATCCATTGCGGACGCCTATCCATATTCCCCTTTCCCCACTTGAGTTCACATGTATAAATCGAGATCCGCATACTGAAGGTTTTCTATCGCTCAAACACCTTTATATCTCACCTTTTCCAACAATTCAGCATATATTTAAGGGAACCAGGAAGTGCATAAATTTAGCACCTTCACAGGCAACCACTAGCCAATTAAAGACAGGGGTCAGTGGATAAATATCCAGATGTTCTGTCTTTAAGTAGAGGCAATTTCAAGGCCACTTATGCAAGATAATTACCAGAGTTTCTGTTCAGTTACCCTATCCTTTCTTTGTTCATTGAATAACTTTGTATTTTGGGGGCATTTCTCTCCTTTCACTAATCCCTGTTTCCCTGAAATAAGAAACAAAGAAATAATCATAGTAAAGTCACTGTCTCAGGTTTTCCTTTGGAAAGAATCTAAGTTTGAAAGTAGAGCACCATGTAATGCCACCCAAATTATAAAGTATTCATGAGGTCCTTTGTAGGGTGGAGCAACACTTCCCAGTTCCTCTCCAGTGACCAATCCCAAATGAAACCAGAAGTGACTGGAAGGGGAGAACAGAAATAGAGGGAAAAGTCATGAGTCAAGGGAATGCTATAAGTTAACATGACAGCTACGAAGACACCCCGACTCTTTCTGACTAGATCTACAGTCACATGATGGACACTTCTATAAAAAGAAGCACAAAATATCTGCAACATTAATTATTATCTGACTGAGAATTTTGACACAATTCAGTAAAAAACTGCACATGGTGAGACAGGCCCTGGCACAAAGCCCCAATATGGTCAGATGTACATCTTAACTTACTGCAGATGGCCACCAATTCATTTTGCCAATTTGAGTTATGTTACAAATAAATCTGTTCTCTAACAATATCTGCCATCAGTCAAAAGTAGAACAAATATAAGAAATGTGACAATTCATACACATGCATACACATGTACTGTAGTTACTAGTAGAGGTGATACCAATTAGGTTGGGTTTTGTTCATTGTTCAAAAACTATATATCATTAATCTGCTGGTAAAACTAACTTGCATTTAACTATTTTAATACTTGTTTTTAAATACTTTAAAATATTTGATAGAGAAAAATAATTGCCAATTACTTTACAACTTCTTTAAATCTTCAAACTTCATTCACAACTCTATTTTTTCTCCAGCACAACACAAACCTAAGTTCAATTTTTTTCCGTTCATACCATGAAATTTCATTTTCTATATTCACGAAAAACTAAAACCATCAATTAATCAAATTTCACTGATGAGGGGCCCAGGATGTAGTTCAGTGGAATAGGGCCTGCCAAGGCAGAGCAAGGCCCTGAATTCGATTTCCAGTTTAAAAAAAAACATGGAAGTTCTACTAAAGGAAATGAAATTTTATGAATTTTAGTAATAATCATTTTATAAAAAATAGCATTCACCAAAGTTTTATGTTGTATATAAGCATATTGATAGATATTTTATGACAAAATTCTTTATGACATCTCTCTGACACTATAAATGATTTATTACAATGACAACAGTTCAAAAGGTGTTAACTGCTAAGTTTATCATGCTTTATATTTTCCTTTCTTCTTCCTCTCCCTCCTCTTTCTCTTCCCTCTCTTCTTCTTGTCAGACCTGTTGTTTCTCCATCCAATAATGAAAAGGGCTATTTCCATCAGATGATATTTTTTCATAGGTTCTGATAAGAAAACTATAAATGAAGTGGACTATGTTTGTGCTAACCTTACTACTTTAAATCTATAAAGATATGCATGAGGAATTAAGAAAATCTTCCTCTAGAATACCTTCTTAGAATGTAGTATGACAAAGTCAGTTCCTTTTGGTTAATTCTGTTGATACATTTCAGTATTACCTCATCATAACTATCCACGCCAAGGAAAGTGAGCATCTTGGTACCATTGTAGAAGCTAAGAGAGGATGCTGGGAACTTTACACATAATTATAGCAACTAAGGTAGGATACTAAGGAGACCTTGGTACCTAATTAATTCTACCTTGCTACTTCTTTTTCACTATTTACTTAAAATATTGATGGGTTTTTTTAACAGTAGCTTCCTAGACATCTAACAAAGACAATGTTCAAGTCCTCTTCACGACTTGTTACTTTAACAACCCTTAAATGCTTAATGGAAACAAGAGCACAATGACTTAATTTTAAATTATGAAGGATCTGTTATTCATTTCAATCCTCCAAACTAATGTAGATCTTCTCTGAGATAAATTTATTTATTCTGTTTATGTATTTCTAAAAAGTAATGATCAGAGGTACATTATGATTTTGTTTTGGTTATTAGGCACTTCTTGATAAGCCAAAACTTCTTTTCATTTTTCCCTAGTTCCTAGTTCTATTTCTAAGAATAACAGTCTATGTAACAGCTGTATTTCGAGGATATATAACAGCTGTATTTAGCAATTGCCTTTTATATTTCTATCCAAAAATCAGTCCTCCTTTTCTGCCCACCAATTAAATTCATGCCCATTGAGAGTGAAAGAATTATTTTAATTATTTTCAGACTGTGAGAGAATTTCACACAATAGTCACTTAATAAATATTGAAATAACAAATATAAAATAAGCCCTTTAACCTTTTGCTCTGTTGGAAGATATTCTAGATGAACACAAATATTCATCAGTTCCTTAGTGACTCAAAATGTCCATTATTAAGTGGGGAAAGCTACTTTTCTATAGTTAAGTCAATTTTTATATCAAAATATGAAAATAAGACAATGGATAAAATAAACTGAAAAGCCAATATGTATTTATATTTGAACATCAGTATATATACCATTCATAGAATTTAAAATATTTTTTAAAAAGAAAAAGTGAAATCAAATAATAGAAATTCAAACATATGAAGATATGGAAACTATCTGAATTCTCCGTCTCTCTCCACCATCTGTCTTTGCTCACACCCACCTTGAGGACAAACTCATTCTTCAGAAGTTCTCTGGTCTGTAAACACTGTACTTTATGGATTTGTCTTCTAGATCTTCTTAAAAAATACAACTTTAAAAAAATTTTTTCTTACTCTTTTCAACTTGTATTTGTTTGAAAGTAAGTGGTAAACATTATAAAGCTTGCAAAAGCTTTTATTTGTTTGATTTTTTTTTAGGGGGGGTTGCCTAAGCATACAAAAGCATTTTATGTTCAGTGAAAGAACTAGTAGTAAAGGGATAAGTCATCAAATTGGTACACTGAAAATGTAACAAGTTAAACACAATTATATTACTTCAAGCTACCTCAATTCACACATGCTGAAAAGATAATCTATATCCAAAAAATGAATATCCAAATATAGGAAAAAAGATGATTGAAACTCTTTAATTTGGTTGTAAATTGGGCAAAATATGACTGAAGGGCTCTCAATGAAAATATTTTCAAAAACAGGAGTGGTTATTTTAGAAAAAGAGATATAAAACAAGATATGAGAAATTTAAACCATTTACTGACCATATATATGGTAAAAGATTAAAAAAGGAATATTGTAATGTCTTCTAGAATTAATGAATACAAATTTGTAATGATTTACTACCTAAACCACTTAAATGGAAGCTATTTTCTTATAAATTTGTGATAATAATCAAGAAATTATCCCAAATATATTCTCCTAAGTCATGTGACTACGTAAGTTTTACAGAGAGTAAAAGAAAAATGTTTAGTAAGCTGAGTGTTAGAATTAGCCTTTGTTAATGATTCCTGAATTGGGCAGCATTCTGCCTGTGAAAAAGTAGGCGTTCCAGGTAGGTGAGCAGAGGAGCTTAAGATTCTAGGGCTAACAGGGCTGAAAGCAAAAGCAGGGAACCAAAATCAGATTCGTTTTTTCAAAGTTTATTTCCTTATAAAGGTAGTATATTAGGGACTTCATTACCATGCTTGCTTAGGTAGAATGAGCCTCATCTGTTTGGCTCCTGTGATTCTTTTGTTTGATGTCTTAAAAATCTGGTCCACCTTAAATTTCAGTTTATTTAGCATCCTCGGAAAGATGACTCCATTATGATTTGGTCTGGTCTGTTGGGCCTAGTATGAGAGTCTGGTCCAAAACAGTGGTCTTAGCAAAAACTGTGTTTAAGACTAAAGATGACCCTGTCAGCCATTCACACAAAGCTGAAGAAAGAGCAAGACACCAAAGGCTTAGCAAACCTGTCAGTAATCTTTATTACAATACACAATCCCAATGTGCATGCCAGACCTGAAACTTCAAGTCCACATTAATAATCCAGTACTGTGAACAACCTAGTAGGCAGAAATTTAGTGAATAATTTTGGCAGAAATGAAGTGAATGACATTCTAAGAAACTGTCAATTGCATATATTTAAGTAAAAAATGTTTAACATTCCACTTTCTAATCATTTTGTCTTAATCAAAAGGAAAAGAGGATGAGGATGAAGAAAAAGAGTGAAAAGGGAAAGACAAGGAGAAGAGGTCGAGGAGAAAGAGGAAGAAGAAGAACCAGCAAGGGTAGGAACAAAAGCAGAGGAAGAAGAAAAATAAAAAACAAGAACAAGAGGAGGAAGAAGAAGAGAAAGAGGAAGGAGAAGAAGAAAAGAAAGAGGAAAGAGAAAAGGGAGAGAAAATAAAAAGCACTCAAAAATAAATAATGAAATTTATTAATGAAAATGAATTCACTCAAAAATCAAGTGATCTGAATGATTATAAATAATATCAATAACACAGTACAGCCATTTATATAGTACTGGTAAGTAATGGTTTTTAATGTAGCACAAAACTTACCTTTAAATTTCACACTAAAAACTAGTTATATAAAAATTATTTTGTGCATAAAATGTTAAAGCTATGCTTTTTATTAGAATATTTATTGGTACATTATATATACACATCACGATCAAACAAAACAATGCGAATTTGTACCAGTACATAACACAAGTTAATTCTCATTTTATCCCATTCCCCTACCCAAGCTACAACATTTACCACCTATAATATAAACTTTGTGACCTTTTTTACCATCACAATTTTCTTTCCCCTTATTATTGAGCTCTACATCCTATTTCCCTTTTAATATTTTCTGTTTCACAGTATCTACTCTTAGAATATTTTTTATTTCACAGTATCTATCATACATTCTAGAATTCATTTAAATCTTCAGTTTCTCCTACTAGAGAAAAGATACAATATTTACACACCTGTGACCTATTTATTTCACTTGTGAGGATGTCCTAAAGGTGTATCTATTTGAGTGTAAATGACTCAAACTTATCATTCTTTATGACAGAATATTACTCCATTTTATTAAAAAACACACACACACATCTTTATCTAGTGTAGAATTTATGGGCATTTGAGTTGTTTCCAAGATTTGGCTATCACAAACTGAGCTGCTATAAACATAGGTGCACATATGTAACTGTAATATGAATCTTTTAATTATTTTGTGTATATTCTCAGTAGGGGAATAGCAAGGTCAAATGGGACCTCTAATCCTAGTTTTTGAGGAATCTCTTCACCAGTATCCAAAGCAGTTGTAACAGTCTATATTCCCACCAACAGTGGAGAGGGGTTCCTTTTTCTCTGCAGCCTCACCAGCATTAAAGTCTAAAACTGTGCACAAAAGTTATTACTCCCATTATCATTACTCTCACCAATAAACCAGCTATGCTGGTTTCCTTGAGCTTCCATAGCTAGTTAAAACTTCAGTGCCATAAAGTAATAGAAATACATTCTGTCAGAGTTATGAAAGCCAGAGGCCCAAGTTCAGGGGTCAGCGGGGATGTGTCCCTCAGAAGGCAGTGGGTGAGAATCCTGCCCTGTCTATTCCAGTGTCTGGTGACTCAAGTGCCTGACTTGGGGCTGCTCAACTTTGACTCTGACTTCATCTTCATGTCTCCTCTCCTATGTATTTTCATGTTTCAAATCCACCTCTAATTTTAAGTCCATCCAAATCTAAAATGAAATCCTTATTATCTTGAAATCCTTGAATCATCTTGAAATCCTTATTTACATTTTCAAGAAAAACACACACCCTTTTTCCGAACAATGTCACATTCTGAACATCCAGGGACTCAGATGACTTCCGGAGTAACTACCACAAAATCCAGTACACTGGTCCAGGTTATTAAGAAATTCTTCTCATTCCTCCCACTTCTTCCTACACTGTCCTCATAGTACAAATCCAAAATAAAATTATTTCCACAGCTTTCCAAGTGTTTTGGTTAAGTGATTTATATTTTTGTGAAAAATAAAAAGAAAATATTGAAAGAACTACTGGAGGAAATACTTTCTCAGGCAAGTACATGACCACTGTAACATTAGTAGTAATGACCTTTACCACTGGATGACACAAACTTCTCTCTCTAAATTGTGATATTTATAGGATTGAAATGAAATATATCCTTCTGATTTAAACATTGATTTGCTTAGTTTAGATAGTCAGTTATAATCTCTTAGGCACAAATGAGAAAAATTACATACTTAAAATTGAAAATAAATTATATATTAGTGTTCTTAATCATCCTGAAAGGTAGAAGGATAGCAGAAGTTAAACCAACTCGGCAACATCAAAATACACTTCACCAATAATTACAGCTAATATTTAAATGTAAGGTTTCAACCCTCAAGCTGCGCTAAGTAAGCACCAAAACAAATATTGCAAGTAAGAACATCTATTTTTAAAGTTACTTAAGGCATTTTTATTTTTCCAGAATATCTGAATGTAAGTAGAGTACAGTGAAGTAAATTGCTGTGATACATATACAAATCACATAGTCTTAGAAATTATTCTTTTTTAAATGTAAGCAAAAATATGGAAGTTCTTCCTTTCCTTTTTATAAGACAATTTCCAGCATATTGGCAGAATCTATGACACTTCACCATTGTATTATTGTCATAAAGAAATCTGTCAGTTATCGTTGGTCCCCATTTCTTTTGAGGTTCATCAGTTCTTTGAGACTTCAAATTTCCACTATCTGTTATCTGTTTACCTGAGAGCATCCCTAAGTTGCGAGAAGTCACATCACAAGGACCCTGGCCATATCAATGCATTTTCCTGTATCTCTCAGTAGATAACTTTAAAAAGTAGGGTTCAAATAACTCAGCGCCCCTATTGCTCATGAAAATCACTCTTCTTCATGCACTTCCCAGTGTGTTCCTATCGGACTATGCTTCCGTCACTCACAGGAATTGACTTTATGGTGCATTCTGTACAAGACGCTGTCTATTGCCTATGTTTTTGCACTTATTTCCTTTCATTCTCTACATTTCAAATAAATCACTGCACTCAAATCATTGTCTTGGGATCTGATTCTGTCAACACATCCTTAAGAATGGAACAATGTTAAATGTGATGATGATGTGTATTCATAATGTACCAGTAAATATTTTTTAAAAGAATAGAACAAGAATATGAGTACTCTTCGAAAATAATAAAAAATATTTTCTTAAAAATATCTGAAAAATGAACCTTTCTGAAGCCATTTTCATACTAGCATGGGTATACTAATATTAAATATAAGAACTCCTCTTTGCTTAATGTTATGGTAAGTATTGCTAGTTAATCAAAAGGCCTGCCCCCTAGTGATAGCAAACATTTTGAGAACTCAATGAAGGTTTACTTCCCTATCAAATTCTTACATAAATAGGCACAGACAGAAAGGCAGTGATTTAAAACTGTAAAAGAGAGTGATTAGCCAGTACTTATTCTGTGCTTTAGTTATTATTACAGGAGACATTCAAATATAGCTAGCTGGTGGGATTAGTGGAGGGGTAAAACTTGATAGTTCAAGTACAGCTTATAGTTGAAGGCTGTCAGATCACTCTGTAAGTGCTCTTTATCCATCCTTTCTTATTTCAATTACTGTTAAAGAGAGAAGAGTCTAAGCCAAGCCTAAGTAATAGTCATTGTCTATTTTCCTCATAATACACTGACACAAGAAATAAACAAGTGAAGTGAAGAGGTGCTGAATTAATAAAGATGATATCCCAAGGAGACAGTCATTTTAAAAGTGCCAAAGGGTAAGAATGAACAGACCATAAGGAAAAGAATATTAGCAGTTCTGATAAAATGGAAATACTAGACAGTATGAGCAAAGAGGCTAAAACAACAGGAAGGAACATAAAATGATAGACTTTGTTTTGTAGTAGCATCAAGGTTTATTGAAGGTCAAGTTTTATCTTCAATTAAAATTAAATGAGGTTATATCTGATTTGATGTTATATTGGTGGCATTGAGAACAGAAATGAAAAAGTGGAACAAGACAGAGCCACATCCCATTAAGTCCTTTCTTAGTGAATGATGCTGCATTTATTTTACTCAGCTTCCTTGGAGATGCTTATTTAATCAGCCCCCTTTCCAAACTCTAGTGATTGGAATAATTGCCCCCTAAGTAGACAGGAAAAAGTAATACTAAATTTAGAGAGACTTATTTAGCTCAGAATTGTGTACCACAGATCTTGCAGGCTCACTTGAACCATATGTGAAAATGTTGATATCCTGGGATTTGTCTAAGAGATCATTAAAAAATAATGTCCAAACATGTACTCATATTTTGCTATTTTAATGTAAAACACCAAAAGAGAAAGGGCTGAGATTTATGATTCCATAATGAACACTACAAGTCATTGTACCCAGAGCATTTTTTCCATTGGTTAGTATGTGAGCATATTCTCCAATATATCAATGTAATCCACTGTTGTATATTTTACTTGTGATTTTTAGGATAGTCATTAAAAACCTTTTATTAATGCCTATGTAAGCAGAGGGTGCATATAAGCATATTCTGTGGAAATAATTGATGTAAAGGATGCCAGAGATATCTCTGAAGGATTTAATTCAAGATTATAAGACTTCTGAAAAAAAATGTAGGTAGAACTTGAAAAATTTTTGTCTATAAAGAAAAAATCCCCATCCCCTAAATTATCTAATAATAGTCGATGACTTAATTTGAAACATAAAGGCAAGATGGCTCCTTAAACTATTTTTTTTCTTTTTGTTTTTCTTTTAAGGAAAAATGAGAATAAGTATAAATGGGAAAAATGTAGATGATATTTTGAAAGACAGTGCTAAATCTTTATAGAGTCAATGGGTCCTCCAAAATAGATCTTTCACGATTGCAAAATTTTATGTCATTTTTACCCATCCAATTTTAACTGAGAAATAAAAAAGAAAGATGTGAAAGGGACCAGAATTTAGAGATGGTGTAAATTTTTTTTTTCTATTCAACTTAAGTTTCACAAGAGCCATAATTGAGTTTGGAGAGACATGAAAAATTGTTGATGTTGGAATCATTCTGGTGTCTTTCATTTCACCTTCATTTCATTCCAAGGTATGCAAGATATTTGGTTTAGCCGTCATTGCAGAAGGGTTTTGTTGGGCGGGAGGGGGGGGGTGGTTAACCAAAATCCTCACATCGGCTTTATTCACTCTGTTGTTAGAAAACAGTTTGGTGGTTAGTTTCTCTAACCCCTAATTAACAGCAGCATTCTTAGAAAAAGGAGTACAATTAGGCTGATTGTCAACACGGATGCAGTATCTGTTCATTCCAATGAATTGAAAACCAAAAGAGGAGCAACTTCCAGTCAATGTGAATATATTATTTGATATCTTCATCTATCACTGTTTGGAAATGCAAATGATCTAAAAATTATTTTAAGTAATTTAGCATTCATCTGTTCTAATTAACATACTTAAATGGCATTAAACATGTAGAATCAGATACAGCACCACTTTAAAATATCCACAACCTAAAATAGATACGCTAATAGGGTAACACACAGTAAAACATACCCATGCCTAGGCCCATGGCATTGTAGAGGATGTCAGTCTCAGAGTCTGACAAGCCTGGGTATGAATTTTAGCTTCCTTGTCTGCTCATTGTATACCTCAAGCACCTCTTCTCAGTGCCTCATAAGCTTATTAGTAGTATAAAAACACTACTCGCATCACAATGAGGTGTGAAGAACAATGATAATTTAATGACACTTTCAGTGCCTGATACAAAATAAGTGCTTACAAAACACTACTGATCCTTATTATCATTATCATTGCTAGTTTTATTGGAACTGAATGTGCTCAAATGATAACCAGCAAAAAGGTTGATAGATTGAATTATAAATAGATTATATCTCAAAATTTAGTCTAAAGCAACCTTGGGGAACTAAGCTGATCTCTGTGTGCAAAAACAGTTGTATATTGTGAATGGATCAACAGATAAGAAAATAAACACCTTTTTAGATGCAAATATATCTAATATATTTAAAGAACAGTGGTGGTCAAATTGAAAAATTAAATGACAAGTTATAAAGAAGTTTCATTGAAATAACAAATTTAGATGTATGAATTGGGACATAATGATCACAGCTTTGCCTACATTTTTGACATAAAAACAAGAAAATGAAGGCTTCTCTCAACCCTTCAGCCTCCATCTACAAAATAATGAGAATGATGTTCTCTAGGTCTTTTCTCCTAGTACATTAAGGGGACTTTTGCAAAGTAAATGCAATCCAGAGAGGATACAGGCTTTGAAAGAGGCAGAACAAGGGCCTCCACTATGGAAAACAACAATAGAAGAAAGGCTGAGAAAGCAAAGAGAAGTTGAGCAACAATTATGGTGGGAAGAGAAAGAAAGTGAGTGTGTATGTCCTCTGCTCTCCCTTCCCTTTGAGTGTATGTCAAGACATCCATGGGTCAGAAGCCAATGCAGACTGGGGATGAAAAGATAAACTTTATGTCTGCTGCCATGTATCTATGGGGTAAGAAAACTCCCCTTGTCTTCTCCTCTCCTTCTCCCCTCTACATCACCAATTCTTGCCACCTCTTGTTCACAGTTGGCACCGGGACAAAGTGAGAGTAAAATCCCAATTTTCCACATTAAATGAACAGAGAAAATTTCCCCATTCAGTTGCTGTTCGAGAGAAAGTTTAGGACATGTCTAGACCCCACTCAACTTCTGAGTCAAATGATAGAGAGTATCAGTAAGAATATGAACAATTGGTAAGGTTGGGTGAATTAGACCCTATAATTACATTGGAAAGGACATTGGTTATTTAGAAAAATTAAACCCTTAAGGCTAACTACAAGAGAGTTCTTACATAATTTCAATATATTTGGTTAAAAAGGTTTAAAATAGGCTTTTCCAATAGCAAATTTCTGCCATAACTGAAATAAACATGTTCTGCCTAATGACTTCTGGTCCAGTTTATTTAAATATAAATACAACTACTTTTCACTTTAAAATTGTTATGTTTTAAACAATATATTCAAT
Source organism: Petromus typicus (assembly GCA_004026965.1). Taxonomy (NCBI): domain Eukaryota; kingdom Metazoa; phylum Chordata; class Mammalia; order Rodentia; family Petromuridae; genus Petromus; species Petromus typicus. Next base: position 12,881 of record PVIR01007289.1, read on the forward strand.
AGTCAAAATAACTATAATCTATCAGCACATCCCATCAATCCTAAAGAACTAAGGATATTTTATGGTTCATTATTTTATCTGCATTTTATCAAGAACATCCAGACCACCAAGCCTGTTAGAACTAGATGGGTCTGTTCTTGGTCCTTTGCCAAATACACAATGAACTGAGAGCAACTGAAGAAATAAGAGTATATTTAAAGCTAAGCTCTGAACTATGATGAATATTCTTTGAACCAGGTACTGCACTGGAAAATATACAAGCATATATAAACACAAAGACTCAATTGATATTAGGATCTGAAGACTGCTGATTAGATCTTGCTATAGCATTTGGGAGTACGCTAAAGTCATAAACTATTAAATTTCCACAAGATTATTTACTACAACATCCAAACACCATCAAGTTGTTAGTAGAACATCTATGATCAAAACCAACACAAACTCCTCATATCAGTAGATGTATATTCTTCACTCTAATGATGTTAAGACAGGATGCATGAACTTATGTTTTCTTATTAGATTTATACCTAGACCAGATCAGAAAACCTTAATTCCATATTAAGAAACTAACCGTTGAAATTCAGGACCAATCATCACAGAGAGAATACAAAATACTCAGGGAAAAAAAAAAAAAAAGGAGTTTCAGGAGCTTAAAAGTCAAAAGGCTTTATCAGATAGAAAATGAGAAAACAGTCAGGAAAGAGCAAAGTCTATGTAATTTAGGCCTAAGGCCTCTGGCACCCACAGAGGAGGGACAGTCCCAGCGGTGTACAGGTTCCTTGCCTCAAGTTGTCTCTGCTGAGACTACTGTCAGCCCTATCCAAACCTCAGTGAAAACCTGTCTTCTGGATACACCCTTGACTGACAAATTTAGGAAGATATTGTCATCCTTACATTTAACTTTTGCTTCTTTGACTTTTTTTTCTTCAAATTGGGGAATGAAGTTGTTTTGCTTGGTTGTACTGTTAATTTTTAGCTATAAACTATACTGTCAGCCTTCTGATGTAAAGCTCTCATTCATGTCAATGGCTGTATTGACATTTCAAAAAGAATAGTAGGAGCTAGAGAGAAGATTTTATAGTTTTTAAAAATGCATCATGTTTTACAGCATTTAATCCAGAAGGCTTTGCTGATCCCTTGGAATGGTGGCTCTGAAGGTCCTCACTGAACTCCCAGGAAGGCTCTACACTCAGACTAAAAACGTCAGCATTGGCAGGATGTGATGCTGCCACACAGCCTGACAGCACTGCCCCTCACTCATGAAGAAGGATGTGTTGGAAGATGCACTGCAATGCAAACAAAGGGAACCCTGATTAAGAGATTTCCCATGGAATAATTAGCTGTCAGTACAGGAACTGGAAATTTCAACTCATGGGAGAGTGACAACCAGGATGAATTAGCAGAGGAGAACCATGGTGAGGTGAAACAAAAAACAAATACAAGAATAACCGTGACTGAGAGCCCTATGAACAGTAGGACTCTTCATCAGCAATTGTATTATATCCACACACTCTTCATACTTCTGACAAACATCAATGAAGGGCTTACAATGCCCAAGATGTTGCTAGTTATTAAAATTGCAGAGAGAAATAAAATAAAATCACTGCTGAGAAAATGCTCTCATGTACATTATTACATATATATTACATACATTTATTACTACATTACCATTCCAAATTACATTATTAATTGTGTTATATATAACACAATATATATAATTGTGTTATATATATATTATATATATTATATATATTATATATATATTATATGTATAATATATATTATATATAATATATATTATATATATTATATATATAATTGTGTGTGTTATATATATCTTGTTGTACACCATTAACATGTGTTTAAAATATGCATATATATTATGTATAATGTAACATTACATATTATATACCATGGACCCTTGAGTTATGACTAGCCTGAAATTGAATAATTTTGATTACAACCATAATTTTAATTTTAACTTATGAACAGTTTGAGTTATGACCCAGATGTGAGTTGCTTGTGCTTCCAGATGGTCTCAGATACAGATTTAACCCTTTAAGACTATGGAAGGAACATTACAACATCCTTTGCAGTGAGGGGTTAATTAAGAAATCCTGAAACAACGTCTCTCTAAGAATATTGAAATCGGGGCCGGGGAGTTAGCTCAGTGGTTCCGGTGCCTCTCTTGCAAGCGCAAGGACCCTGGTTCGATCCCCGGTAACCACATACAATACTGGGCGTGGAGACTCACGCCCAGCAGCAATCAGTACCACATAGCACAGTGCCGGGCATGGTGGCTCACGCCTGTAATCCCAGCACTCGGGAGGCAGAGGCAGGAGGATTGCTGTGATGTGAGTTGGAGGCTGAGCTCAGGGCCAGCCTGAACTACAAAGCGAGACCCTGTCTCAAAAAAAAAAAAAAAAAAAAGAATATTGAAATCTACCTGTGTACATTGAGAGATGCTAGTATATGTAGGGATATCAAGGGAAATGACTAAATAACAACAAAAATTTAAAGCAGGTAAGCTGTTAATCATTGAAATGTTCTACCAGAAGTCACTATTGTACAGTTTTAGAAAGTGTTTTCTTTGTCTTCAGTTCAAGCATGAGAAGACATTCAATGAACTTAGATTCATTGATTTCATAGATTAAATGAATAGAAAATGCCTATCAGTTTTGCTGCTTAGTATTTTTTTTTTTTTTTACTTCTACAATCCTAGGTGTTCAAAACTAATGAACTGAGAAGATCAGAATCTGTAGGTAGGTTATTAGAATTTAGAACAGCATAAAACTTGAAACTACTCTTCATTAATGATGGCAGCAATTTTGAAAGGCTGAGGCAGGGGGATTATAAGTTCATATCTAGTATGTATAACTTAGTGAGACTTTGTCTCAAAATAACAAATAACACTAGGCTACAGATAAGATGACTATTTTCTTGAATTTCAATTGTTTTTGTGCCACTGTTGAGTTTCACAAGAGGATAGTATATAAAAATTAGCTTTATACACCATCATTTGTGAAAAGTATTCTTGAGTTTTAACTGTTTTAAATTCTAAAAACCTACCTACAGATTCTGACCTTATTTCTTTCAATTTTAAAAAACATCTATCAATTCACAAGTGAACAAAATATATGCCTTGTTCTTTTTGCTCAGGATTGCTTTGGCTAATATAGATTTTTTTTTTCTGGTTCCATATTAATTTTAGAATTATCTTATTTTTCTAATTCCATAAAAAAGTTGATATTTGATGGAAATTGTATTAAATCTATATGTAATTTTTGACAGTATGGCCATTTTGACAACATAAGCTCTACATAATCAAATACAGGAATGTCTTTCCATTTTCTTAGGTCTCTTTTCTCAGGTCTCTTTCATCTCTTTTTTTTTTTTCAAAAGAGTATAGTTTTTATAATAGAAGTTTTTCAATCCTTTGGTTAGATTAATTCCTAAGTATTTTGAAGTTGCTGTGAATAGAATTATTTTCCTCATTTTTTTTCTTGCTGGTTTATTCTTGATATAAAAGAATATTTGATTTCCCTGTATTTATTTGTATTCTGCCACTTGGCTGGATTTATTAGTTCTAAGAGTCTTCTAGTAGAATTTTCTTGGGTTCTATACATTAAAAGGGTCATGTAATCTGAAAATAAAGATAGTTTAACTTTCCTTTGCTATTCAAATTTGATTTATTTTTCTTTCTTTTTCTTGCCTAAGTGCTCTAACTAAAGTTTCAAATACCATATTGAAAAGAGTGGGTAAAGAGAATATCCAACTCTTGTTCATGATTGATTATGTGAAAATGCTTCAGTTTTTCCATATTTACCATCATGTTGGCGGCAGGTTTGTTATAAGTACTTTTTTACAATTTTTATCATTGGTGTCTTCTATACCAATTTTTGTCAAGGTTTTTATTATGTATGCACGTTAGATTTTTGTCAAGGGTTTTTTTTTTTGTTGTTGTTGTTTTTAAGGTTTTTTTGAGACAGGGTCTCACTTTGTAGTTCAGGCTGGCCCTGAGCTCAGCCTCCAACTCACATCACAGCAATCCTCCTGCCTCTGCCTCCCAAGTGCTGGGATGACAGGCGTGAGCCATCATTCCTGGCACTTTGGAATGCAGTACTGGTTGCTGCTGGGCATGAGTCTCCACACCCAGTATGGTATATGGTTACCTGGGATTGAACCCAGGTCCTTGTGTTTGCAAGACAGGTGCCGGAACCACTGAGCTAACTCCCCGGCCCTGTCAAAGGTTTTTTCTGCATCTATTGAGATGATCATGTTCTTTTTTATCTTTATTGCTCTTTATGTGATTTATTACATTTATTGGATTACATATATTCATCCCTAGAATGAAATTATCTTGGTCATTATGTATGTGATCTTTTTAATGATTTGTTATATTCTTCTTGCAAGTAAGTTGATGAGGATTTTGATTACTATGTTCACTAAGGAAATTGGTCTGTATTTTTTTTGTTGTTGTTTATTTATTTGGTTGATTTTTTTAACCACTGTGCATTTCTGGTATTGGGATAATGCTAGTCTTCAGGAAGGAGTTTGGCAGTATTCTTTACCTTTCAGCTGAATTTGAAGAATACTGAAGAACTTCTCTGAATTGTTTATATAATTCTGTATTAGACCTATCAGCTACTGGTCTTTTCTCATTTGGTAGTATTTTTTTTACTTCCTCAATTCATTGTCTATTCTTGGACAGCTGCCCTTCATATAGATTCTCTGTTTGATTTTGGTAATTCCTGATCTGTGTCCAGGAATCTATTTTTCTCCAATTTCTCCAATTTATTACAGTCTGACTTACAATTAGCTAGATTTCAGTGGTGTCTATCATGACTGTGCTTTCTTTTACGTAACTGCATTGCCATATTTTTTCCTCCTTTCTTTCAGTAGTAAGTTTAGCTAAGAATTTGTATATTTTGTTTATTCTTTTTAAGAATCAGTTATTTAATTCACTATTTTGTGTTGGCTTTTTAGTCTCCATTACATTAATTTCTCCCTGATCTTTATAATTTCCTTCTTTCTCTATGCTTGGGAATTGGACTACTCTTACTTTTCTACAACCTCGAGGTGCATCATAAGGTTTTTGATTTATGATTGTTTTGTTTCTTTTTTTTTTTTTCTTTTTTTTTTTTTTTTTTTAGGTTTTTTGAGACAGGGTCTTGCTTTGTGGTTCAGGCTGGCCCTGAGCTCAGCCTCAAACTCACATCACAGCAATCCTCCTGCCTCTGCCTCCCGAGTGCTGGAATTAGAGGCGTGAGCCACCACGCCCGGCACTGTGGTATGTGGTGCTGGTTGCTGCTGGGTGTGGGTCTCCACGCCCAGTATTGTTATGTGGTCACCGGGGAATCGAACCCGGGCCCTGGTGCTTGCAAGACAGGCGCCGGAACCACTGAGCTAACTCCCCGGCCCCGATTGTTTTGTTTCTTGCACAGTGATTATTCAGTTATAAACTTCTCTTTTGAGACTGTTTCCACTGTGTCCCATAGGTTCTTGTATGTTGTGCTTCCAATATCATTTGATTTTAAGAATTTCTAAATTTCTTCCTGGACATATTTGGTATACTATTGGCTATTCAAGAGTGCATTATTTAATCTCCAAGTGTTTGTATACTTTCTCAGTACTTTGATCATATATTTCTAGTTAAACTAAACTACAATATGATAATATACAAGATATTATTTTAATTCTCTTTCATTTACTTAAGCACACTTTATATCCTAAGATTGGGTCTGTTTTAGAGAAAGTTTTATGGGTGGTGACAAAAATGTGTATTCTGTTATTGTGGGATGAAACACTCTTCAGATATTACTATCAATTCCATTCAGTGAAGGTAGTATTACTGTGAAAAATTCAGTGATTTAATATAATAGAAGTTTATTTCATGTTTAGGCAGAATTATTATAATATTTTTCTTATTGGTAGATAGGTTTTCTCCATATGATGACTTAGAAATCCTTATGCCTTTATTTGTTAGACTATCACATTAGTCTTCTATAAACAGTGAGAGATATGGAAAGACAACACAGAGAAGTCACACTTGGCTCCTAACTAGCCTAGAAAAGACACATCATTTTCTCTTATACAAATGGAAACTGGAAGGAGTATTGGAGACTGGGTTACGTAACTCTAATTCAGATCTCACAGTCTCAAGGTCCAGGTTATCTTGCCTCAGGAACAGGGAAATACGTAGAAGGCTGCCTGTCCCCTGCCTATAGGTGAAATGCCAATAACTCAGCACTCTTGAGGCAAGATAGCATCTGTTGAGGATAGCTGTCAACATGCAGGCATTTGAGTATAGAGAAAAATCTGGTTCCTCATTGACTCAATCCTTTCCACCCACTCTCCAGAGTTGCTTTTCCATGAAATGTGAAATGTGTGCTACTCCACTCCATACACTTCTCATTCTCTAACAAAAGTGGGACAACCTGGAGTTTCATTTGAGTCTTTCCATTGGAGGTAGGTCCAGAAAAATTATCTGTCTTTTTCTTTTTCATCATCATTCTCTCTAAAAGATAGCTGAGTGTCTCAGCAGCCCCCCATAAGAGAATTCCCTATTATCTGAAAACAATAATGAAAAACAGCCTGGCTGAGTAGCAGCTCCTTGGTGATAATTTTCAATTATTAATGAAAAGCTTATAATGTACCATATTATTCTAGTCCTCAGGGATACTCATACCTTCTCCTCTGTCCCTGGCCCAAGGTCTTTCACAACATAATGAGATAGGAAATATCTTTTTTGATTTAGGAAGTAACAAAAGAGTCCAAAGTAAGATAAGCTCACTGAAAATATTTTTAAAAACCATAGTGCAACAAAGTTAAGCTATGTGGAAAGACCCCAGGTAAGCATTCATAAAAGTCAAAAATAAAAATAACACAGAATATTGGGAAATGTTTCACATTTTTTAAAGAAAAAGAAAGAACATATTTAATATGGTCTCATCATTTAAGTACTAGAACAATGTTAACAGTGACTTGTGAAGGAATACTGAAGGATAGACAAATTATTTGAGAAGCATAATATATAAAGTCTATTCAAATGCTGTGTTTTAATAGTATTTCATTCACAGAAACAACATAAGCATATCAAATGAAATAAGGCATAGTATTACTTTGACTTAATTTTTAATATATTTTTACTTCCATAGCAACCATTTATCTACATTTGGAAATTTCATTTTTAAGAAGTTTTGTGATAAAATGAAGCCCATCTGCAATTTTCAGACATTACTAGACATTTTTAAAGTTTTCTTCAATGTAGCACACAAAGGAGATTTATCACAATTATATTTCCTTCACCTAATTCATTTAATTCATGTACTCTGAGCCTTACAGAAAAAAATGTGAGATATTAAAGAAGAAAAAACAGTGAAGGGTGCTCTAGAGGTTTTTTAAATTAATGTAACTATTTAATTACTGTGACAGAATTTAAGTCTCATAAATGAGGACCTGCTTTAACTTCTGGTGTGTATCGTTAAAGTCTTCTGTCTAAAGAGTCGTTAGTTCACAGAATTTATGATTACATATGGTAAATGACAATTCTCTAAAATAACTTTAAAGATCCAGGAAAAAAAAGGGAAAACCCTTGCAAAGGAAGGATGTTGCTCATTCATGTCAAATGATGAAAAGCTTACAGTCACAACGAATGAGAGACCTCACAAGGACTCCACACAGCATTTATCACGGCTTCACTCACCAGCCTCACATCCACTTCAAAACCTCCAACTAAAAGAAACTCAGCTTGGGAAGCTTGCCAGCTCTCCTTGCCAAGTTGGCAGAACCCTGAATGTTTGAATGGGCTTCTCGATGTATAAGATAAAAGCAGGCATTTGAAGCCTGTGAAGTTTCCGTGCACAATCAGACCTGAGGTGAAATTCCATCATCTGCTGTTGTTTGTGCATGATGTCAGGTATGCAAATGGCAAAACAATTTAGCGCCCTTGTTCTGTGCATAGTTTTACTATGAACCAAGATGCAAAAAATCTAAAGTAAACATAAATTAAGACAGCTATCTACCCTTCAAAGATGATTTTCTTTAACTTTGATCTTTTACCTCCAGAACTATATAATGTGAGGCCTCGGAGGACAAACTCAGTCTTAGACAAGTCTACTCTCAGGCCAAGTGCCTGTATACCCAAGAAAGAGATAAATACAGCCCCCCGTGGCCAAAATCCCTGCTCTTTGCTTTATCCTCCAGAAAACATGACACAAGATACTTCCTAGCTTCTGAGCAGCAAGACTCAATTAAAAGGCCTCTTCTCATTTTTAAATTTAGAAGCAATTAGAATTCTTATTAAACAATTTTACTTTTTCCTCCTTAACCACTTTTCCTAGCCAGTATTTCTTTCATTCATTTACCCTAATATGGTCCTTATGCTACAGTCTCCTCTCTCACTTTGAAGTCACTGTTATTATCTCCACACTGTGGCTCCTTATTCCCTGGACAGTGGGAACTCCGTCATTCTAAGAATTCAATGCTCTTTTTCTTCAGATGGCAGATGGGGAATGTTTCCACAGGGACAGAAAAAAAAAAAAAAAAGTGACTTGCTTGTTACAAATTTCTCCAAATCACCCTCAAGTTTCCCCTTAAATTGAATTTTTCTTTAAATGTATCTTGCTTTTGGAAAACAAAAAGACTCTCTGCTTAATCTAGCTGCTAATCAGAGAGCATGCACCTTCTAGATACACTTGTCCCTGCCTCAGTATTTTTCACTGCATTTTTGCCCCTGCTGTCTCCCTCCTCTTGTCATCCCCAGGAATTTCTACCAACTGGAACAAACTTTCTCTATCTCCTTGTCTCATTACCTGTCTATCTCATTTCAAATCCAATGAAAACCTTCATTTTTTTTTTCTTCAGACCATATGCCTCTAATAATAAATAGTTTGAAAGAAACTAATTCTTTATTGCATTGTGTAGTCAGTTTTTGGAACAAGTTAATTTAGGGGATCCATGAATACTGTGCACTGCACAGAATAAAACCTTATTTTACTCTATATTGATTGAAGCATTGTGTCCCAGGAGAGGCCATTAATCAAACATGTTACAACTTTTTTAATGTTAGCAACTTGCATAATGTATATGAAGCTATTTATAGTGCAAAATCTAAAGGCTAGTTGGAGGCATTGGAGTTTCCCTTTTTCATACACAAAACTCAATATAGTGTTTACTTATTCCAAGAATGTAGATTGAAGTTAGCTAGTTAAATTTTATGAGTTAAAATAATTTTCAGAATTTATTCACTGGGCAAAGGAAATACTTTAGATTACTTTTAATGAAGGCACTCAGAATCATTTTCAGGACTAAAAAAAAACTCCAAAAAGATAATACCCACTAACCAGAGTAGGAGGAATTTGTTTTTACAAAAAGAGTTTTTATCTAGATATCTTATTACATTTAACCTATACTTGTCCTTATTTTAAAATTATCCTTATCTTTTATCACACCATACAAACAAACTTCCTGGATAACCAAATAAATCATCAGCTCTAAGAAAAAGTTCCATAACAAGTAGTTACGGCCTGAAGTTCTTTTCATTATGTCTTGCCAAATACCTCAAAATTATGAGGAAGAGTCTGATCATAGAGTCATAGAGATAAGTTAAATTACCTTCAGACTCAATAAGAGCAACATCAACAAAATTTCTCAACCTGCAGTTGTGGAATTGGTCTCACACCACTTTATTTTCCATCCACTCTCTGCATCTACATTTTCTCAGTAATTATCCTATGACATTAGGTTATTAAAAACAATGTATTTGGCCTTAGGGTTTCTCTATGAAATTAATATTGAAAAAAACATATTGACTAGAAAATAAAATTTTAAATAGTTCCCTTTATAAAAAGAGGACTTGGTATGGAATAAGGAATCCAGGTAGATGTTTTTTGTGCTCTAATAAAAATAAGAGTTGTTGGGAGTAGTCAGATGAAAGGATCTCCCACTTGAATGTCTCTTCTCCTTCATCTTCTTCCATACACACAAAACTTGTTCCAACGTCATTATATCATTCCATCATTTACATCATAACCTTGAAGGTTATTATGCCTATTTAATCACACTAAAATATTCAAATAGAGGAGAATTAAAATCTGGCAATCTTTTGATCTCACATTCCATATGGAAATGACAAAGACACCAAAATAAACAAATTTTCTCTTTTTAATTTGGTAATTTGTGAGCTTAGCAGCTACATCTTAATATTTCTCATTTATTATATTATTCATCACAAAATATTTATACTTGTATTTACGAAGCAAGCGTACAACACATTCTAAACACTGAAAAGATATTTTTCTCTTTAATATAGTTTCTTATCAGCACTAAACTTAGACCTAGAATAAAGTACTTTTAATCTGACCACATATCCAAATCAGATTTGGGTAAGCTAAAAGATTTCCATAAATCTATACAATCTCAGTACCACTATTCAGATAGTAGAAACTACAAAACTTTCAAAGGAAATCAAACTGTATCCTAAAATAGTCTTGAGTGATTTTAATGTAAAAAACAGAATTTTTCTTATGTTTGCAAACAACTGGAATATTTCAAGTAATATAAATTTTGAAAAGAATGTGACTACATCAGATTGAAGTAAAATGTGTGTTTTTTAATATTTGAACATCCAGACAGAAGCAGAGAGGTTAATTAGCTTCCTCAATGTCAAACTTCCTCAGTAACTGACCTGAAGCACAGTCACAAGCGAATCCAAGAAATATGGGTTCACATTCTGCTCTTGGGGCCTGGGCTTATAAAGCAGTGATATTGAAAAAAATCTTTTACATGTAATCACTGCATGGTATACACAGAATAATTTTGTTCATCATGTGATTATTTTTATGGAAACATAATCTTTAGTATATTCTAATGGGAAAGAACTTTATTCATCTTTATATATCCAAGAACTAGAAAACATCCAATATATAAGGAGTTACAATTAGATACAGGACATTACACTTGATTCTTGCTCTGCTTCCATTTTGCTACTGAATATTTATGTTGTCCCATTTTGTAGTTTTAAATTAATGATATCAGAAAAAAATGGACTGACAAGTAGAAAAATATGATTATATGGCTGAAATGTTATACCAGAAGTGAAATAAAATGTATGTGGTAGAATCCAGGTGGTGGACATGATGAATAAGTGTATTTATGTCATGAAACACAAGCTTCACATGGACAGGGATTGTTTTCTGTTTCATTGGAGTTATGGCACATAATTCTTCTGTTGAAAATTATCACCTTGAATAATATAATTTTATGCCTCTGGATACAGAATCTACCTCCTTTCCTTCCTTCACACTTATTTTTTCTTTTTCTTTTTCTTTTCTTTTTTTTTTTTTTTTTTTGTGACTGGATCTCACTTTATAGTTCAGGCAGGCCCTGACCTCATTATGTAGCTCACAGCAACCCTCCTGCTTCTGCCTCCTGAGTTCTAGGATTACAAGCACGAGCCACCACACCCAGAATTGTGGTATGTGGTACTGATTGCTGTTGGGCACGAGTCAACACACCTGGCATTGGTGTATGTGGTTACTAGGGGATGAAACCCTGGTCCTTGCACTTGCAAAACAGACACCAGAACCACTGAGTTAAATCCCTGGCCCTGTTACCACTTGTTTTTTAGTCACTTTTCCAAATTATTTAAAGACTATAGTCATTATCTTTTGTGGTCACTGAGGTTTCTGTTCCATTACTTTAGTGACCACTGGTGATTTTAATTCTCTACAGAGGAAAACAAGAAGGAGCAAGCAAGGGAGAAAAGAAAAAGGAGGGAAGAGAAGAGGAAAAGAAAAGCGAAAAAAAGAAAGGGAAAGAAAATTAATCCCACTTCAGTGTTCATTCAGTCTATTTGCAGCTCCGCCTTACATTCACTTTTTCACTGAGTAAAGAGACAAGCCACTTGTGAGAGCACAGGGCCTTCCTAGGTGTTTTCTGAGTGTTTATGCAAACCTGAGCAAACTTCCACATTCCGTAGTATTTATGACACCTTCCAAAGAACTTGTTTTTCTTGTGTATCTAACTTCTCAGCCTCTTTTTTCCCATGGTATCAGGCTATTTAATACTTTTACTTCTTAAAGTCTTATCTCAGGTGGCTATCTATAGTTTGTGCATCTGTCTTGGAATATTTTTAGCAAATTCTACCCAAGGGCACCTACACCTGAGAAATCTCCAAATTAAGTGAAAGAAAGACAAGAAGGCTCCATGCTATCCCCTCAAGGATACAATGCACTGGTCAATCCACATGGTTGTGATTCTCTGAGACTGAAGTCCACATTACTCTCTCTAGCACCAGCAAATTGTCAAGAACATAGGCCACCAGCATCATGCCCACCAATATGGGAGTGGTGGGCATCAGATAGACAAGTTTAAATATATAGTCTCCTATCAAATTTCACTCATTCATCTTTCTTTATTTTCCTGGCTTTTGAAGGTTTTTGTTAAGATTTACACTGTCTCAACATTTTGACTGTGACAGTATTTATCAGCATAATCCTTGCTTTACTGGATGCATGGAGAACATGAACAGCAATATCACCATGTTTTATTTTTGACTTTAAATAAAAACTTGTAATTTAATTCTTTGACATAGATCTATTTGAGTTTTATATTTAATTTTGAATACAGTTTAATAATTTATATATTTCTAGGGATTTGTTTAACCTATTTTAACTTGAATAATATTTTGGAATAAGTTGATCAAAATAATCTTCATTTTTAAAAATTTCCTTACAGTCACAGTTGATGTCTTCTCTTTTGTAATTATATTATTAATTTGCATCCTCTATTTTTATAGCTTGGTCTGTCATATGATTCAGCCTAGAAATGCTCTATTTGTGTTCATGAATATATTCTGTAGTCAATTGTTGAGTCATTTTATACATACCAGTCTGAGTTAGTGAATAGCATTGCTCTGCTTGTCTACTGATACTGATTTTGTTCAATTATTCTCAATTTATCAACTGTTAAGGAAAAGAATTAATTTTGAATTTTATTATTCATTATTCAGAGCATAGAATATTGAAATCTACAACCATTATTACTAAATGTTATATTTTGTTTTTCATTACTGTCAGTTTTGGCTTCATGAATTCATCATTTTAAAATTATCCTTGTTTATTTTAAGTTACATATCTTGACTTAAAGTGGATTTTGTCTGATAAATATAGACAGGCCAACTCTCACAGGCACTATGTATATTGCTTACATCTTTATGCATTTTTCTTTGAATCAACTGTGTCCTTTAGAGAAAATATAGCTTTATTTTATGATTTTTGTAATTAAATCATCTTGTCTTATAATTGGAATATTACAATATTCACATTTAATGTAGTTGTAGACATCATCAGTATATCATGTATATCATCAGTATATCATGACATCATCATGTATATTTTGCTACTGATTTCTTCTTATGTCTTCTGTTTCTCTGTTCTTATACTAGATTCTTTTATATGAAACAAATATTTTAGTACATTGATTTAAGTCCTCTTTTTTAATTGTTAGTTATTTTCCACTTGATTCCTCTAGATATTATAATATGCATTTTAATTTATCACAATCTTCTTAGGATTCATATTAGTTTAATTTTTTGATTATTTATTTGGGCTAAAATATGTGAAAATTCTCTCCTTCTTGATTAGTATTCTCAGATGTCTCTGCCTATGTGTTTAAAATCTTGATTTTCTTATTAATCCTAACTTCTCAGAAGATATCTCAAATCCATTGTAGTTTAGTTTTGTTTAAAATATTGGTCCTCCTAATATTCTATTCATCCTAACTTTGCTGAGCTTTTGAGCTTTCATCTGTAAAATGAAAATTAAAGATAATGGAGATACAGATAAAATCAAAGTAGGTGATATGTATGCCATCTCAGTAGAGAACCAATACCTTATAAAGGTTAGGTTCTATTATAATTATTTTAATCATCTGTCGAACAGTTAGCTGACCGGTGCCTACTGCATGTGTGATCTTCCACAGTGTCCCGAGGACACAAGTGAACAAAAGAAAGGCACAAATAAATAACAGCTCATATTACTGTGCAAACTGGGTGAGATATGTTTTTCTAAGAAAATTACTTTGTAGATACACATTACAGAAGTTAGTAGTCTTGTGTTGGTTGGTTGGTTGGTAGTTTGGTTTAACACAGGGTCTTCCTGTGTGGCTCAGATTTGTCTTAAAATTGCTATGTGGCCTAGGCTGACCTGGAATTTATGACTTTCTTGCCTCAGATTCCCAAGGAGAGAGCTTTCATCTGTCAAAGGCATGTACAGATAACTACAGAAATATTTCTAAATGGTTATCTGATGACAAAGCAGGTGTTTTGTGCTAATGGAAATGGAAATTATTTCCTGGTTTAATAAATTAGTTTTTTGTTCAGTTATACTGAAAACAAAGCCCAAAGCTTTTGGATAACTTCTTGATCTATGTCCTAAAAAGTTGACCCTGCACAGGTAGAAATCACACTATAATTTGAATACATGAATATATTCAAAAGTTGCCAAGTCAGTGAATATTTAGACTAAGGAATGCTTTATTACCACTTGCACTTATTTCTCAAAGAGTTTCTTAAAATATTATTTAATTTTGCCAGAAATACCTTTGCAGAAGAAACAACTAACGTGATTTAGCTACACAGTCCTCACATACCACGCTTTTTTCATTTTTTCCTTGGATAATGCCCCAATACAGTGTGTTCTTAGACTCCACCTCCTTTCTCTCATTTGTTTAAAGTGGAGTCCACTGGTGTCACCCATACTAAAGTTTCATCCAGCCTTGTCCCCTGAAGAAGTCTCTGTTCTCTCACATGCGAGTTGATTTGGTTACTCCTGAGATTTAGGTTCCAGAAACCTACCTCAGTAGGCTCCAGACTGTAGCCAAATACCCCTGCCACTAGGTGGACTCAAGAGCAGATGCTCCATGAAGATCCATGGTCTACCTAAGCACCCTTCAAGTTGTAGCACTATTCCCTCTTCTGTGACAGCAGGTTTCTGGTTGGTGTCTACTCCCTTACTTCCTCTTCCAGGTCTGGCCAACTGCTCCACATATAGTCTGTGGCCATCAGTTCTTCCCTGGGCAGGGGAGGGTGGTCCCTTATTCCCTAGGATCAATTCTGTACTTAAGTAGGAAAATACTGTTGTTTCACATTCCCCTTAATGAATCTTAAGTGACAGAGTTAAACACAGTCCTGCCCTACACGTTGTGTTAAATTCTCTTTCTCCTAGAAGGGTACTTTTGTATGAATCTAGAATACACCACACATTAGAAAATAATTATGTTTTCAACTAGACATTTAAATGTCTAAAAGAAAGTTCCTCCATTGCTGAGGTGAAATGAGATACTATTAGAATAGTCTTTTGTCAATATTTGTATAGAAAACCCTTGGGCTTATTTTTGGAAAATCAACACATAATTATCATTATCTATATCATTTCCTAAAAGGAACTCTCCTCTATCACACCTATACATTTTAATTTCACATCCAATAATTATGGTATTCCACTTTATTTGGATACACCATCACTATATTGTGTGATTATCTAGCACCTTTCATCATCCAGATTTACATCATAATAATAAATGTATTAATAACCATAAATATAATTATTTGGATTGAAATACACGTTAGAATGAGGAATTAGTTATTCCACCCTGAAAAAGTAATTATCATTATATTCATTTTAAAGATGCAGAAAGCAATACAGTGGACTGTTGACTTATGAACTCAACTCATTTTCAAAGGCTAGTTGTAACTCAGGTGGGTCAATTTAAGGCTTAAACTCTTCTCCACAGCCTTCAAAGCCCTCTCCATACACAGGCAGATCTCAGTGTCATGAGAAAGACACAAGATTTCTCAATTAGCCACATATAGGAAATAATGTTATAACATTGCTTCCAGAACTCTTTAATGGTTAAACCAAAGAGATCTCAGTGGACCCCTCCACAGATCACATGGTCTATAGCTGTGCCCATGGTATCTCCTTAGATTTGCTCTGATTGAGAACTTACCAGATTCTCATCCTTACAGCTTAGTGTATCTGAATTAGAGGATAGGGGTAAATGAAAGCAGTTTCAAAGACTGATCAGTGCCAAATCTGAGAGGTTATAGAAATGGCTTCACCCAAAATTTTTCCAAATTCGAGAGGCTGTAAAAATGGCTCCTCCCAAAATTTTCCCAAATTTGAGAGGTTATAAAAATGGCTCCTCCAAAAATGTTCCCAAATTCGAGAGGTTATAAAAATGGCTCCCCTCAAACTTTTCCCATCTTGGATTACTCTACAGCCACATCAGTCATAATAAAGGAAGCAATTTCACACTATAAACTGAAGTATTAAATATAGACTAGTGGCTGCAGAATGCAATAATAGATGTTGCCTGTTAATTTTTAATTTTTTTTGTTTCCTATTGTACAAGTAATTACATATCATATTAAACACATTTTTCAGGGTAATTATGAATAGCTTAAAAAGGAACTCAATAAACTTTTTTTTACAATGAAAATATTTTGCTTTTAACATAGATAAGCAGCATAGCCATTTTACTATAACTACTGTGTAATTAGGAAGATATACAGATGCATCGTCATACTTGTTGAAGACTTCCTAACTTGAGAGTATTTGATTTTAGATATAAATCTGTGCTCCTAAGCACTTATATCTACATGATATAAGTATCATGTAGAGAGTTGAACAGAGTGAGAGAGCTTATAAAAGTCCACATTTTTCTCTAAGAAATCCCCATATCTGAAAAAAGATTGATTATTTTATATTATAATTTTTTTTCAATTTTAATTTCTATTTTTGAACATGATTTACAAATCTAAAGATTATTTAAATGTAATATTTTTAAAAAGTTAACTATGAAATAAATATATAAAAGTAATGAGGGAAAAATAATGTGATGGTAATAAAAAAAAGGAAAGGCATATGTACATAGGGGGCGGGGGGTTGTAGGGGATGGGAAAAAAATGGGTAAGGGATGGGAAAAAATGAGAATTAAGTTGTGTTATATAATATAGTGGTACAAATTCTCAATGCTGAAAGTTACTATGATGTATACATAAAATGTATCAATAAAGATTTGAATTTAAAAAATAAATATAAAAGTAATGTAAAATTTACCAATTATGAAATTAATTTTTAAATGGAAACCTTAGAAATCAGAAACAAAATGTAAACACATGATCCTAATAAGTATCCAATTGGGAGCATAAAGACATGATGTTTTCTACAAAACTGAAAAATTTTAAAAACAAACCTATGGTATAAAAATATGTGTATACATATTAGTAACATGATACCACTGACAAGTTATTTCTAAACATAATGGACAATTTGCTAATAAAGTCAAATTATCAAAAAGTTATAACTACAACATGGAGAAACATGAATGAAATAACAGTGTTTTACCTTTTCTATCTGTATTGAGAACAAATTTTTCTGTATTTTATTTGCCAACTATATAGATATATATAAATTGTATATGTACTCCTTATATAAATAAAATTTATTTAAGGAAAATTGTAAGATCTTGGCTAATTAACTTTTCAAACATAAAAATATTACAATAACTAAAATAATTACTGTACATATATGTATATGATTTTTTTCAGGCTGATTTCTGTAAGCATTTTTAAAGTTTTAATTTTTTCATTTGACACTATTCAAAGAGATTAACTTTCCATGGCAAGCTAGACAAAACTAAACTATTTAAACATGTTGAGAATCCAAAATGAGTGATAATAATGTTTCAAATACAGAATAAAATATTTTACTTCTGAGAAGATGAAAGAGTAATGAACAGCAGAGAAACAACATCTCCAAGATTTGGTATCAAAGCACTGGAATATGACAACTCAAGGAAGAAAACAGGAGGCAAGTGGGTACTCCAACAACCAGCAAGGATCTGAAGTGAGAACTGACACACATCACAGAAACAGAGAAATTTCAAGGAACAACAAGGAAGTGGCAAACAGTCCTTTCTCCCTGAACCCTGACTCATTGCCTGGGAAAGGTGGCCCAAACCTGCAGATCCACAGTAATGAATGGCCATCTCAGAGGACATTAAGGAAAAATAAATCAGTGGAATGGAGCAGAGGATGCAGCTGACTGCAGTGGCTAGTGAGTTATTTGGGTTCAAGTGTCCCCTAGGTGGGGATAATGGCTGGTAGCCATCTTGGACAAGGGAAACTGAGCTTGCTACTCAGAGTAACTACTGGCTCCATCTAGTAAAACCCAGTATAAGTGTGAGACAGAACTGAGTTCTAGTCAGAAGGAGCTCAAGGAAAAACATTCAAGCAAGCAGGGAGCCGAATTCATGCCAGGTGGAGGTATACAGCGTATACAGGCTGAACAAAGGAGGTTCCAACTTCATAGCCAAAAAACAGCCTTCAGTGAAATTAAAGTTACCAGCCTGCTGAGATTAATATGTATCTGGGCTGTTTCTGTCCAATTTGTCTACCAGTGACAGAGATATACACCTTGAAGCAGATGTTTTTATTTTCTCATTTTTTTCTTTTTTAATTTTTGTTTTCTTTCTTCTTGATTATTTGTTCTTATTGTATGAGTATGAACATTGCTCCTAGTTCCCTTCTCCTTCTTCTGTTCTGCTCTTATTTATATTTCTTCCTTCTCTCTTTCCCTTCTGTTATTGTCATCAGTTCCCCAAGCGTGGTAATCTTCCTTTGTCCTTTTTCCTCTAACCTTGTTTCTAATCTCATCCCCTCTCCTTCTTCTCCTTCTCCTTCTCCTCCTTTCCCTTCTCATTCTCAATCTTCTTCTTCTGTCTTTTATTTCTCCACTTTTCTCCCATCCCCTTTCAAATTTTCTCCTCTAAGAGTAAAATCATCATAAGATGGGCATATTTACTGTTGACAGTTTCCTGGGATTTTTTAGACTTTGTTATAGAGAACAAATATACCTTGTATGGCTAAAAGAAGCAAATAAATAGTTATCACAGACTATTAATAGACCGTGTTTGATATTATTGTTATTGCTGATATTATTAATTATTATTATGTTATTTAAAGTGATGTGACACCATTGTTCTAATCAGTTTTTCAAAGGATCAAAAGCAGTATCACAGGCCAGTGCCAAAGAACCAGGGTTAGGCAAAACAGACACCAATTTTTCATTCCCAATAAATTGGAGAGGTAGGATCTCACAACGGAGTTTAAATTCAAAACGAGAGCCAGGGATTTAGCTCAGTGACAGTGCAACAACCTTGAAAACACAAGGTCCTGCGTTCAATAGTCAGTACAAAAACAAAATAAAATATACAATCAACAACAGCAAAAACCCAAACCAGTTACACTTGGAAGATATCTCTAAAAAGTAGTCATAGCTTAAGGGTTATGAGCAGTAATAACACTATCTGCCACAAGCAGTTTATAAGCATTAAGTCAGGAATTAAACTAAAAATAAATAAACAGTGAGAAGACACAAGCCAGATAAATCTGCAGACATCCAGTTTACCAAAATCAAACCCAAAAGGCAATGAGGTGGAGCAGTTCTGAAGCCACCTACCTGAACTCTCTGAAGAGGTAACAGTAGAATTAACAAAGTGGATGAACAAGGCTCCCAAAAAATTAAAATCAAAAATAATTTTTCAGATAATTAAGAGTAGTGACTATAGTGAAAGACTTGTTTAAGATACCAATTTAAAAAAAAAATAAAAGACCTTAAGAATTTTCTTAAATGAAATTGCCAACATAGAAAAGAAATAGTATCTAAGAAACAGATTCAAACAGATTTCTAGAGATTAAAAACTCCATTGAAGGTTTACACAGCAGAATGAGCCAATACTAGAATAGTATATTGTATATAGAAGACAGGGTTTTGGTTCACAGTCAAGAGAAGAAAGATTTATTTAAAAAAGCATAAAGGAATTATGAAAAATCAAATGAATATCTGCTAGATAATGCAAAGGAAATTAACATAAGGTTATCTAAATCAATGAAAAAGCAGGAGCTAGCACTATCAACATAAAAGACCTGTTCACAGAAGTGAACAAAAAAGTACTCAAGCATACAAAAAGAATTTGACACACACATAAGTGAGGCAAACAGAACTCCAATTAGTAATGATCCAAAATAAGAAAAACTATATCAAGACATATAATACTCAAGATCTAGAAGTTCAACACAAAAAGAGAATATTAAAAACTGATAGAGAAAAGGAACAAATTACCTGTAAATGAAAGCCCATCAGAATCACAGAAGACTTCTCTAAACAAAGCCTTAAAACAAAGAGAGTTTGAAGTATTTTTAACCCTAAAAGAAAAAAAAATCTCCAACCCAGATTGATGCATTCAGTAAAACTATCTTTCAAAATCTATGGAGAAATAAGATACTTCTATTACAAAGAACAGTTGAAGAAATTCATGATTATCAAAACAGCACTCCAGGGCTGGGGATATAGCTCAGTGGTTCTGGCACCTGTCTTGCAAGCGCAAGGGCCCCGGGTTCGATCCCCGGTAACCACATAACAATACTGGGTGTGGAGACTCATGCCCAGCAGCAATCAGTACCATATACCACAGTGCCAAGCATGGTGGCTCACGTCTGTAATCCCAGAATTCAGGAGGCAGAGGCAGGAGGATTGCTGTGATGTGAGTTTAAAGCTGAGCTCAGTGCCAACCTGAACCACAAAGTGAGACCCTGTCTCAAAAAATCTAAAAATATAAAAAAAATTTTTTTTAAATGGCAAAAAGTGTAACTACATCCTTGTAAAGGGAATATTCTGAGAGGAAAAGATAAAATCATAAATATATATATATATATATATATATATATATGTATATATATATATACAAAATACTCAAAGTATAGAAAATAAATATCAATGCATATGAAAAATAAAATAAGCACTAATACAATTGCAATATGGAATGTCAATACCCCATTGTCACAAGTAAACAAATCAACTAGATGAAATATCAACAAAAAAATATCAGAACTGAACCAAACTTTTGAACAAATGGATATAGTACATATCTATATGAAGTGTTTCATCCCACATATCAGAATATACATTCTTCTCAGCTGCACATGGGACAGTCTCCAAAAGAGTCCACATATTAGCTCATAGGGCATGTTTAAGTAAATGCAAACGAACTGAAATTCTCTCATTCATAATATCAGACCATGATGAAATGAAATTGGAAATCTATGGGAAAAAAATATAAGAACTTCATAAACACATGCAAATTAAATAACACCCTCCTGAACAACCAATGGGTCATGGATACAATTAAATAATAAACTGATCAGTTAATTTAACTGAACAATAATACCAGTCAACACATCAGAACATATGATATACAATGAAAGCAGTTCTATTAGAAAATTTATAGCAGTAAATTTCCATAAGAGAAAAACAAAGTGATTTCAAATAAATAACCTGCTAGGCTTCTAGAACAAAAAAAGAAACTCAAACTCAAAGATTGGATAAGAGAGGCAATTATAAAAATCAGAGCAGAAATTAATGGAATGGAGACTACAAAAACAATACAAAGAATCAATAAATCAAAGAGTTGGTTCTTTGAAAGATTAAATAAAATTGACAAACACTTATCCAACCTTATCAACAAAGAAAAGACTTAAAAACTAGAAAGGAAAAGGTTGAAATTACAACAAATTATACAGAAATCCAGAAGATCATCAATACCTTCTTTGAGAAACTGTATTCTTATAAGATGGAAAACACAGAAGAAATAGACAGATTCCTAGATACATATGAATTACCAAAGGAAACCAAAAGGATATGAAACTTTGGAATAAATTAGTATCAATCAGTGAAATTAAAGATGTAATTTAAAACTTACCAACAAAGAAAATCCCAGGCCCTGTCAGATTCACTGATGCATTTCATAAGAAGTTTAGAGAAGACTTAATGTTGCTACTTCTCAAACTCATAAATGAAACTGAAGGGGAAGCAATATTTCCAAATCAATTCCTGGAAGCAAGTATTACTTTGATAGCAAAACCAGAGAAAGATCAAATCTGAGAAAGAGAATTGCATGCCAACCTCCCTAATGAGTACAGAGGCAAAAATTCTCAATAAGATACTGGCAAACAGAATGTAGCAAATCACCAAGAAGATTATACACCACAAGTAAGTAGTATTCATCCTAAGGATCCAAGGATGGTTCAACATACAAAAATCAATAAATATACCTTATTAGTAGAGCCAAGGACAAAATCTGTACAATCATCTCAGGAGATCCAGAAGACATATTTGACAGAGTTCAACATTTACAATAAAAACTCTATAGAAAGTTAGAAAAGACTATCTTTATTTCCATCTGATTAAAGCTACCTATGACAAACCAACAGCCAACATTTTAATAAATGGAAAAACTGAAAGCTTTCATTCTAAAATCAGGAACAAGGTATGTCCACTATCTCCACTCTTATTCAATATACTTCTATAAATACTTGCCAGAGCAGTTAGATAAGAGAAAGAAAGAGAAGTAATAAGGATAGGAAAGGAAGACGTTAAATTGTCATTATTTTTAGGTGATATGAAACTCTACAGAGAAGATCCCCCAAAACTCCACCAACAGACTTTAAGATTTAATAACCAAATTCAACAGCCTGGCTGGATACAATGTTAAATCTCAAAAATCAACAGCATTTCTGTACATAAATAACATACTCTCTGAGAGATAAACTAGGGCAACATCTTTCAAAATAGCATTAAAAAATGAAATAACTTAAGAATCAATTTAATGAAGGAAATAAAAGTGTTTACATTGAAAAGTATAGTACTCTGCCGAGGGTTTAGCTTAGTGGCTCCAGTGCCTCTCTTGCAAGCACAAGGGTCTGAGTGTGGAATCTGGTGCCAAAAAGAAAACTACAATATTTTGTAAAAGGAGATTACAGGAGATATCAGAATATGGGAGGATATCCCTTGCTCTTGGGTAGGATAAACCAAAATAATGAAAATTTCTATACTTCCAAAATTATAAAACATTTATATAATCTCAATCAATATAACAATGCTATATCTCACAGAATTACAGAAAGCAATCCTAAAATTCATTTGGAATCAGAAGTGAGCTGAAATAGCAAAAGAAATAAAATCCTTGGCAACAAAGGCAAAGCAAGGGCATCACAATCCCTAATTTGAAATTATCCTACTAAGCCACTTGATAAAAGCTGTATGTAACTGGCCAAAAAATATTAAAACCAAAACCCCCAAAAAACAGACCTGTGAGTCAATGGAAATAATTAAGATGAATCAACACCTGGATCTCATGTTATTTGAAAGGTTTTTCACAACAACTTCAACACACTCAGCCACCTTCACTTTGTTCAGTAGGCCAAAACTGTTCACTGGAAGAAAGACAGCCTCTTTAATATAGTGGTAGAGAAACTGGCTTTCCACACACTGAAGATGAAAACTAGATTCAAATCTTCCATCATCCAATCCACTCAACTAGAATGAAAATGGATCAAAATCTAAATATCAAAACAGAAATACTAAATCTTTTGGAGGATAGAATAAGGAGAACTTTTGAAGTCATTAGTGCAGGGAAAGACTTTATGAGCACAACCTCACCGCATGGCAAATATTAGAATAAATCAACACCTGGATCTCATGTTATTTGAATGTTTTTCCACAGATAAATAAATAACTAACAGAGTAAAAGACAACCTAGAGTGGGAACAAACATTTTCTAGCTGTTCCTCACACAAAGAGCTAATATGTAGAATAGAGAGAAACTTCAAAATTTAAAGACCCAATCAAATGGACACCTGAAATGAATACATACTTCTCAGATGAAGAAGTGTAAATGTCAAATAAATATATGAAACATGTTCATATCACTGATCATTTGAGAGATCCAAATTAAACAACACTGAGATTCTGTCTCACTCAATGGACAATGGCTATTACGAAGTAATCAACCTATAGCAACTGCTGTGATGGAGAGAAAGCTGCGGTGGAGACAAGGAACACCTCCACTCTTGGTGACAGCGTAGACTGGTGTGACTACTGTGGGAGTCAGTGTGGAAATTTCTCAAAAAACTTAAAAGTAGAGCTTCCATTTGACCCTCCTATTTCCCTCTTCAGTATATTCCAGAAAGAATCAAAATTATCATACCACAGTGATATATACACTCATGTTTACAGTAGCACAGTTTGTAATGGCTAAATTTTGGAAACAGCCCAAATGCTCATCAACTGATGAATGGATAAAGAAGATGTTTTGTTTTGTTTTTCATATAACAGAATACTACTCTGTCAAAGGACTAAGAGAGACATTTCTGGCTAAATAGATGTACCTCTCGATCATACTCTTAAGTGAAATAAATAAGACACACTTGTTTGCATACTGTAGTTTCTCTAATGCGAGTAACTGAAGTATAAATAAGGATCAAAATGTATAAAAGATATTGTTAAATAAGTCAAAAATGTCCAAATGTAAAGAGCGATAAGGGAAAGGGAGGGGTAGGGGAAAGAAAGGATAAGGAAAAATATGGGGAAAAAAGCTTTTGTAAAAAGGGAGGGGAAGAACACCTCAAAGGAGGGGAGGGGTATGAGAAAGGAGAAGCAAGATATATCATGTACAGGTATAAATTCCCTATGATGAATGCTATCATTATGAATATATGCAATGCACCAAGGAAATATCACAAAATAAAAATACACCCTTGCCTAAAAAAATAAAAAATAATAATTTTACTTGGCATTCCGTTATCTGTGGTAGAAATAGAGAGGCCTATGTAGATGAGTAAGAAATTCCCTGCTTTGTGCCCTAATCAGTGAATATACCTTCTCAATTTGGTTGGCTACGGCCAAATTAGGAAGAAACATTTCTCACTGATTATTCTTTAGGACTGCCCCCTCGACAGGGTCTTTAGCTGTGAATGTCACTAAGGAAGAGTGGGTAAACAGCAAGACTACTGATGGGGTCAGCTTCAGAGATCTCACTGGACTGATATGTAGGCCAGATAGCCAAAGAAGACAACCGACCAGTTTACATTGGTGATGATGACCAGATGCCCAAGGTGCCTCTGATGTGGGTTTGGAGAACACACTAATAGCAGAAAGGTTTCTACCTTCTGTTCTTCTCCAACACTTTCATTCCATTTTAAGTGGCATTCCTGAACTGTCAGAAGGAAGTGCTTAACCAAAGCCTAGATAATAAATATGCCAGCAGAACAATGAGGAGGCGGGCTAGAGTAAAGGAAGTTACCTACATAATATGGCTAGAAATAGATCAGTTTAGGGCATTTCCTTCTTTTTCTTGAAAGCTGCCACTTATCCTTTAATGATACTCTAGTGTCAGCCCTTCTGGGAAGACTTTCCTGACCACCTCAAGATGTAAAGTTCCCTCGATGTTTCATTCTTCCTGCATGAAAACCTTCATGAAATTCTTAAGATATTTAACATGTAAATAAATATAACTCTGGCTTGACTGGATTCTAAGACTCTTTGCTACTTTGGTGTCAAGACTACTAAACAGAGATAATTCAGAACTGGAAGGAAAGAGAGAACAAAAGTAGGATGATCTGAGGGTAACTGGCCTGGGTCTTAGACTCCGAACCCAACCCCACCCCTTGCCCTTCCTCACATCTAAGCCTCCCCAAATCCTCCAGCACACTTATCTCCCAACAATTCCCAGAATCAATCCCATCCAAGACAGTCGAGATTTAAGCCTGATTTTCCATGGTTTATTATTATATCCCTTCCTGTATCTCTGCTCTATACCTTAGCAAAAAGGTCACTGTCCCTGGTTTTCTCTGCTCTGCTCCTCTTAGACCTCAAAGATTGCTGCTATTCCCTAGATTCATGGCTGGGTCCCTTCACTTCCAGATACGGGCCAGCTGCTACCTCACTACCAAACACACCTGAACAACTCTACCAAGGTACAAACCCCAACACCCTGCTTAGTTAACTTATCTTAATCTCTCACTGCTCACTGTTATCCTAGATTGCTCTCAGTATGCTCAAGCCCTGAACACATGTAGAGGTTTAACAAGAGTAAAACAGGAGTACTGCAGGGATTTTGAGTGATGATATTCACTTATGCACAAGGAAACATTCTTTGTACAGCAGGAGAGTGAACGGTCGCTCCTTTAGGTTTGAAACTTTAAAGAAGTATAATTTTGAGAGTATTTTTTTAAACATATCCATAAGACATTTAAATATGTTACATGTATGTTAGGAGTTCTGAGTAGCAAGTTGAACTTTTCTGAGAAGAATACTTTTCAAGATAACTGTTATGCCTTTGAATAAAGATTTCTGATGCTCATAATACTAATGTTAAGACGTAATTTTAATTCAAAATATCCCTGCTAGTAGAATCCTTGAATCATCTGAGAAAATAGAGGGATTCTAATGGCTTTGATAGTCCAGCTGGATGGGGACCATGACAGGCCACAAAGAAAATCCAGCATTTATTGCCGAGTCAATAATCAACACCAACACAGAGCAGTTACTCAATATTTGTTGAGTGGAAGGCAGTGACATGTGCACATACACATATGTGTGTAGAAACAAATATTGAGTGGAGGGGAAGGGTCAATGGTATCTAATATGTGACAGCAAATAATTTAGAATTTCACTTTTTTCTGAGCATTCATTTTTCTACCTCACACACAATCTTAATGTCTAAATGGATAGTTTTAAACAACCATTAGGACTCTCTCAGGAACAAGGGTTGTCCAAAGAAGAAATGAGAGAGTTCTGAGGAGCAGCTACTAACCTGAAGGCACTGATCCTTGTCTGTCTACCTTTGGTTGTACTTCAAAGAGCAGGGAGAGCAGGAAGCCTTCTAGAGGGAAAGGCCCATAGTGTATACGTTACTTTCATTAAAAGCAAATAATTTTCCATTTTTTCCAACTGTGGCTGTATGTTTATTTTATAGCAGTGCTTGCTCACAGTTAGATTTTAAAATTAATGTACCATTGAACAGACTAGTGTATAAGGTATAGAATTAATTATTAATATAAATATATATGTTTCAGGTAGTTATGTTTTTATTATCTGTGATACATGATTAAAACAGCAGTTCCACAACATTATGTGTATAAAAGCTTATACTGATGTTCACTCTGGAAAACCAAAACTCATAAATTATGTCCTATTTGGTTGGTTTCAATCAGTAGGTCTACTTAATGATAACTATTGAATAAATGAGAATGAAATTATGCAAAATAAGCATTTGCAAATTTTGTTCCTATCATATAATAATCTTAAATTGAGAGAGTAGCTCTTTAATCTTGTTTTATTTCTCATCAAGCATCTTCATATAATTTGGCTACCACTATTTCTTTCTTACAATGTATTCCAAAGTATTAACATCATAGGACCTTATACTTCTAAAATATCCATATTACATATGGGTGAACATGTATTTAGAGTACAATTTTTTCTAAGAATGAACCTGAAACACATACATAGAAGTTTCAAATTCACACAGAAATTTAAACCAATCTGGGTAGCAATATGAAGATACACTAAAACAGTACAAATTCTTTTACCTTCAATTTATCAATAGAGCTTCAGTCAAGAGAAGCATCAGTTCATCTGCACTACATGTATTTCCAGTCCCTCATTCATTTTTGCAAGTTGTAAATGCAATAACCTATCTCTGTGTAGAAAAAGCAAACTTGAGAAGCATGTTAAAGGGCACAGAACACAGGCAAAGCACCCTGAAGTAGGAAGGAGTACCTTCTCATTTAAAATCTCCCCCTTATAAACAATGTAATCCTAAAGAATTAATCTAATGCCTCTAAGTTTTATTTCTCTAAGCCATTAAAATACCACTAATCATTAGAATAACAATGGCCTGATGTAAGTGTCATGGCAAAGACAATGCCATGTGTTTACCAGTTCTTGGGAACTCTGAAAGGCTCCATTTACCCAACCTTCCTTATACTTAGTTTGGGGTTACTTGCTTGAATTCTGACATTGAAACAGTCACAAGTAACCAAGTCATTTCCAAAACTGTTCTATCAATAGATCTAGTTCTCTCTGCTGCTCCACAACATATTACATGCTGGAGACATAAAATTTGTAAACAGTTTGAGTTTCTGAGGCACTCTCTCTAGAGTATCCTATTTAGGCAAAAATGTAGAAAAGAAATAAATCAAATGAGTCAAAATTATCATGAAAGTAAATAATTTTCATTCATTCAGGAGATCCAGACAGCCACAGCAGCACAATAAAAAATAGTCACCAATGAAGATTTCCAGAACTACTCCAGAAAATGGCAAGAATGGTGGAATAATTGTGTTTGAAGCAAAGGGACTTATAACGAGGTAAATGACAATGTGTCTCTTACTTTAGTGATCTTTAAAACTTAAACCTTCACTATGGTTTTCAAACACACCTCATATAACCTAAAAGCTAAAAAAGGACTAGATGAAAAATTAAATTTACTTGGTAGTATTAGTAATACACATGGAATGCTTTTTAAAAATAATATGACTTCAAAAGCTTTTTAAAAGAGTAAAATAGACTGAAAAGTACAATCTAGTCACTATATATCAGATATACATACTCATTTAAGAAATTAATACATTTCTCCATATAACACATTTAAGAAACCTATGTCATCGTTCCAAGCATTTTCACTGAAATTACTGAGTGAATGAGACCATATCATCTGGGTTCATAGAATGAAATGTAACCAGGAATACTTTGTTCATAGAATGATTGAGCTCTAGTCTGAGGTTAAAAATTCACACCAGTGTAAAGTAGTTTTTACACTTTAAAATCCAGAGTGAGAAGGTGATAAGTGACTATCTTTAAAATTTTCCTGTGGGAGAGACTTTCTGGTACTTGGCACTCAAGCAAGAGCAAAATGCTGAGATTTTATGTATAATACAATTTAGAACACAATGATTCTGTCTAAACCTCACCATCAAGTCCTACTTACATAGAATTTGAGGAAAGCCCCTCTGAGAAAATGGTACTTAAGATCCTGTCACTATTTTTGTATGTGGCATAAATTTGTCTTGATCAAATTGTTTGAAAAAAAAAATTTTCTTTAGAGGTCTTTGACAGGATATTAATTCAACTCAATAAAAGGGCTCACTGATTAAATACCACAGAATTACATCAATTCAATTGCCCCTTATTGGATGATTACTAGCTGTTACTTTACAAATATCACTGGGAGGATTAAAAAGATTTACCACAGAATCAGAAGGTCACAAATCAGTGCAGAGAAGGCTAAAAATATTCCTTAAATTTAATTTTTAAATGCAGCTTTCCAAAAATCAAACATGTATTTTAGAGCAATCCTGATATCTTCAAAAGTGCATAAATAAATTTTAACTTGTCATTGGTCTACTTTAATGAAAAAAATTACAAGTATCTTTAATGATTGTAAGTCATCTTGACGATGGTGCTGTTGTTCATTTAGAATTCAGAACTCAGAAATTATGGCAAATTTAGTAAAATCAGCTACCTAAAGGAAGGTAATAAAGTATATACTTCAAGTAAACAAAATGTTTCTGCTCAAAATAGTCTTTTTTTTCATGTCTTCTGCTACAAGTTCATAATATACACTCCTTCATAGAATAGAGGAATCATGGGAAATACAAGCCCATACACTAGAGTCAATTCTACATACCAATTACATATGGATACTTGTGATCAAAGCAACTTGACATTATAAAAGTAATCACTGGGACAGTACTTGTGAATCATTATTTACCTCAACATTCACTCCTTCTTCCTCAGTAACCTAAACATTGACTTTTTTGCAATGGACACAAAGATCAAAGACTACAAACCAATAAATGAATATTTATTCAAATTCAAAAGTAATAGCGGATTTCAGAAAAGTCTATTTAAAGAAAGTGTACTCATATTTGGGGCCCCGCCTTTTCAAAACAATGTTTGCCTTTCCTACTTTTCCTAACCTGCACTGTGCTTGTCATGGTTAGAGTACCAGTAGCCTTTGTGAAGCCTGAGGTGTAGAAGACATGCACTGGGAAGGAAGAGAAAAGTTAGAGTCTGACTCTAACTTCCTTCTCTAACTCCTTCTTGATAAAAGCACAAAATTATATACAACCATTCCAATCCACAACTAGACTACTTTTACATGGGGTATAATTTGTGTCTTTTAAGCAACCAATTTCTTCCCTTATGAGCAGCTAAAGTTATTTTAACTAATATCATTAGTTACATTTTAGAAATAATTAAAAGCGATAAATGAATTTGGGGGCTAATATGTCACTTGTTTTACATTAAAGTGTTTATATAGACTCAGTTTTAATTTTCCTTTATAGTTTTAAAGCATTAATTGTTTTTTCTTAAAATATAAATAAATCTTGTAAGAAAATCAGCTCTGTGAACAATTTATTTTAATAATGTTTCCTAATGGCAGAAAAACCTTTGAGAATAAAACTCCTAAGAAAAATGTCTTCTGCTCCTCTAAAAATACAATAAATAGTGCAATGAAAAATACAGTATTTATATTTTATAAAATGGTTTAAGTAAAAATAAGTAGGCATTTATTAATACCCTGCTATCTTATTTCATACTATACATTTTTGTACCAGTCTTATAATAAACATTTTAGGTATTTGGTATTTCTTTTATGTTTTAAAGGAGAGACCTTGGGACATAAAGTAATTATTTCTTGATCTTTACATAATTATTGCAACTTCAAGTCCCAAACTTTCTATAATATCCTACTATAGGACATTCACTGACATGGGATAAGGGGATGAACATCTTTTAGCTGAGGTTCTTCTTTTATTTCTATTTTCAAAATTAGGTTTTGAAAAAGTCAGTGGATTCTATATAAGAAAACTGATTACATTTTTCAATTTCTAAATAAAAATTAAACTAAAACCTCCTCTAAAAGCCCAGGAAATTTTTTTGAAAGCCACAACCTCTGCACAACCCTACTTACTTCTACCTTGTATCTGCAAAGAGAAAGTAAGGGCACAGCAGGAAGAACAAGAGAGGCCCGGACCTACAGTATCCATCAGGATCCTACATAAAAATGATCCTATTTTCATTGCCTATATTTTTTCCCAGTTACATTATACACATTGCAGCTTTGAAACTTTTCTCCTTCTAACCTGGAAATAAAAATATGGTCAGAGATTTGTATTAAAAAATAGTC
>PVIR01007289.1:44081-61767 GCA_004026965.1 Petromus typicus
ACTGGGTGTGGAGACCCACACCCAGCAGCAACCAGTACCACATACCACAGTGCCGGGCGTGGTGGCTCACGCCTGTAATCCCAGCACTCGGGAGGCAGAGGCAGGAGGATTGTGATGTGAGTTTGAGGCTGAGCTCAGGGCCAGCCTGAACCACAAAGCGAGACCCTGTCTCAAAAAACCTAAAAAAAAAAAAAAAATAGTCCATGAATCTCTGTCCCTCGTCTCCCTTCGATCACTTATTCCCTCCTCTATCCAAGCCTTAAAAATGAGAAAAGTGATAATACTAATTTCATTTTTATTTTTTAAATTGGCTTATATATTAAACTTTCAGGCTACAGAGTCAGACAAAAAATAAAGTCATGTTTTAAAAAAGCCATAGCCAAAAAATGTATCATTGTTGTAGAGCTTGTATTAGAAAGGATTCTCTTGTCTGCTCTATGTCTGTTAGCAACTGCTTTGTATGCCAGAGATAGAAATACAAAGTTTGATAAGGAAAAAGAGTATTAGTGTATTTATAAATCAATGAAAATAATATTTAGGAAAAATAAAGATGTCTATTAAAAACTATGCTTTGAAATATTGATACATTTATAGTTGAGAACGAGAGAAATTAACTTTCTTTAAAGAATCACAGAACTTACTGAACACGATTAGTGTAGTCAAAATGTAGTTCAGTACTTACCACCACCTCCTCCAAGAAGACTGGCATTAGCTGTTTAAAAGAAAAAACAAGACATTAAGTAATACATAAAAATTAGAATATGCAAGTAGTTCAAGAAAAGTTAGTAGAATCATTTGCAATAAAATGCATGTACACAAAATATGTACTTTCTTATAAAGAAAGCCTTTGCTACTACTTTATGGTGATATTAAATTAAAATATTGCACTGTTTTTCATTATTTTTTCTCCTCAAATGGCTATTTTATACTGACTGCTGTATAATAAAATAAAAAATAAGTACATAGTGAGATCTTGTTATTTCTCATCTAAATCTAAATTAATTTTTTCAATTTTCTATTTTATCTAGTTGAGGTTTAACTGCTGTTTAGGCAATTTTGATGTTTCAATGGACAGACAACAAGACAACATAATGATAAATTAAATTAAGCATCACTAAACAAAACTATCTCGATACATTATGCAGTAACAAATAACTTCAATAGTAGCAGATTTGGAAAAAAGAAACAATTTTAAACAATTCCATGTCATTTCTTACTTATTTACACATTAATTCAGCCTATATATTTGTAGAAGCCAAATGAGTGAGAGAAAATTTCATATGGATTTAATTCAAAAGGTACAAGTTTCTGAAAGTCTCATTGCAGGTTTTTGCCAAAGTGTAAACTAACATTGTGACTATGCTTATTTAAATATAATATCCAGAAAACTGAATATATACTTGCTAAGCTTTAGCCCATAGAACTCTTATGTATCAGGTATTATTTTATGTCATTCAAAAAAATGATCCCACACCAGTGTTAAAAATGTAGGTGACAAACCCCTTGTCCTATTTTTATGGATATAACAAGACATTAAATAAGTCATTTTGGAAAGCAGAATGAAGGTCTTTAACTTGAATTTTTCCACACCTTCCAAATTTGAGGCATTACCATAATTTATAAGGAGAGAATAGAAGTGCTAATGATTTAATCAATAAAAAATGGATAATTTGAAAAACAAATGTCTATTCACAAATCCATGAAGTTAAATATGTAATGATACCTGAGTAGTGGCACACACACATAATGCCAGAACTTAGGAGACTGAGGCAGGAAGAATCACCCCAAGTTCATGACCAGCTTGGGCTGTGTAATGAGCTCGAGGGCAGCCTGAACTATGTAGCAAGACTCTATCTCAAAAACACAAAAACAAAACAGAAAATCCAAAATATGTGATAGCTAGCTGATTATTTCAACACTAAAAGAATGTCTTTAAAAAATCACGAAGAACAAGTGGATTTGAAGGTTCAAGGATTTTCAATATGTCAGTAGTGATCTTCCAAGGATAGTGCTATCTAACTGGCACTATGGACTTCCCTTCAATGTTTGTGTCATGAACACGCACAGAGTATCAGTGTAACTAATCAATCAGAAACAATGCTCACTTCTGATCTTGTAAAGTCACCTACCACCTGTCTATCACTGAGGTCTCCATATTCCACACTACAGCATGTAGTGGTGCGATGTAAACCTCAGCCAGGACTTAGCACAGTTCCCTGCCTCAAGCTTGGTAACCATTAAAATGGTAACTTCTTGAACACAAATGAGAACAGATACTCAGAATTCTGATTTGTCTAATATCCCCAGGTGAATAAGAAATTTGTGTGTCTGTCTGTGATTCTAGGCTAATCCAAACATTTTCTAAAAATATGTCCACATTCATTTATTAAACCACATGGCATTTCGTACACCTGCTGATTTTTTATTTTCATATTTAACTGAGAACTGCTTCCCTAACTATGTGTTTTCCAGGTCCCTAAGGCTCCATCTGTTCTTCCATTTCACATATTCATTCATAAGAAAAAACTGTATTTCCACCAATCTAAAACAATAATAAATAGTAGCTCTTCCCTTAAATCATCGTGCCCAGGAGCATCATCTCACAATGCAGTCTATTTTCATCCTGTGTTTTGCTCTACAAAAGTGATAGTGCCTGTTTCTGAGTATACCCCAGGGTCCATCTGTCTAACCAGGCATCTGTCCAGAATATGTGGGAGGATGAGTGGGAGTTGATGCAGGAGCTAGAATTCCGGTTCTGGCCAGCCGTCATGTCACTTTATGTCAAACATATCTTCAGGTCTAGAACAGCATATCTGTTTTCAACATCACTGTAGAGCTATTTCATAGAATGCTGGCATTCTGCATAATATACAACTACTTATAAAATAATTTAATGTGCATTACCACTGCTTGAATAAAATTTTCATTTAAGCTGCTGTATCATACTCAAAGCAGTTCTAATAACTACAGCCCTAATAATAACTTTGTCAAAGAAGCCATCAAATTCAAATTTATTTTATCTGTTTCTATTCTCTCAATTTTTTTAAAAAAATTGACTTTATCAGGAAAAATGTCAAGGCAATTTTCTCCAATATAAGTGATAAAAATAGGCAAATGAAATTGCACTTGTACTGTGACTTCTAATAATTGTTTTGGATCCAAAAAGCACCCCAATAAGTGGTTATTCGACATTCATTGGTCAGCTAGATTAATATTTCTTTCAGTTTAAGCAAGTCAAAATACTTTTGCATAAAAATTTAACTTCTACTCGATTATTTCTAACAAATTGAGATATACTCTAATTAGATATGAAGATCTTTAAAGATAAGGTTTGAGATTAATAATTTAGTATGCATCTAATAAGTTTTCAGTACATATTTTCTTATTTGTTTGTTTTCTGGTAGTAGAGAATGAACACAGAGAGCACTGAGCTACATCCCTAGCATTTTTCTTTTTTTTTTTTTTTTTTGAGACAGGTATTTGCTAGATTTCTGAGGCTGACCTAAAACTCGGAATATTCCTACCTCAGCCTCCCAATTAGTTGAAAATATAGGGATATACCACCACCTCTAGCAATTGCTTCTAACAGAGAGATATTTGGCAGATTTAATCAATTTCCAAATGTAATAATGTCATGATATTACTAGCAATGATACGACAAAGCTACAATGTATCAGACACAGTACTACATTCTAGTCTGTGTATGAAAGCCTTTCCATTATCTTCAATTATATTCATAATCTATTACATACATAACCTTTCTGTTATTTTATACACAGTATTCTTTCTTATACTGAACAAAGAGCCATGCTCTTTCAATACTACTTCAATTATTGAATAGCTTGGTAATGCAGCCAAGTCTCCTTTAACTATTTGATTTCTCTTCTTCACCAGAAAATTCAAAATCAATCAGAAATAAAAACAAGTTTCAAACTATTCTGGTTCATTAACTGAGTGTACCTCTAATTTCAGAAAGATTCAGATGATAAGTAT
The DNA here is from genome assembly GCA_004026965.1 of Petromus typicus. Lineage (NCBI taxonomy): Eukaryota > Metazoa > Chordata > Mammalia > Rodentia > Petromuridae > Petromus > Petromus typicus. Next base: position 48,075 of record PVIR01007289.1, read on the forward strand.
GAATTGATTTTTGCTTTTATTAGTACGTTTGCAGTATATAACAATTACAACAGGAGTAGGGAATTGGTATATGCACATTACATATTTCAGTTCCTTTCTTTTCTGCCATCCCTCCACCTCCTTCTATTTTCATAGCACCAGATTCATTTATTTAGCTTCTAAGACCTTGTAGGTTGATTATTGAATGCATAGATTTAAAATTAGACTGCTAGGACAAACAATATATAAAACATGTAAGATAATTACACTAGGTCATGCTACACTTCTAAATAAACTCTCTACAGTGGATCATAGTACTTCTTGTTTTGGTAGAGTAACATGTAATCGTATATAACTACCACACTTCTAATTCATTCATCTGTTAATGGGCATACAGGCTGTTACTACAACTTAGCTATTATGAAGTGCACTATTAAAAATATGGTATATGTACATCACTGTGGTATGATGTATATAATTCTTTTAAGAAGATTCCTAGAAATAGAATAGCTGAATTAAATGGAATTTCTTTTAGTTTTATGAGGAAGCACCATACTCATTTCCATAATGGTTGTATCAGTTTCAGTTCTGATGAAAATAAAGAAGGTTTCCTTTCTCCTAACATCCTTGCTAGCATATGTTATTCATTGGTTTGTTTACAGTAGCCACTCTTTCTGGAGTGAGATGAAATCTTGGTGTTCTTTTAAATTGTCTTTCCCAAATGGCCAGAAATGTTGAGTATTTTTCATGGATTTATTGTCATTTGTATTTCTTCATCTAAGAAGTGTCTTTTTATTTCAGATGCCCATTTTAATGAGTTTTTAAATTTGGGGAAGCCTAAGTTTTTTTTAGTCTTTATATAGTCTAGACATTTGTCCTTAGAGGAGTAGCTAGACAAACTTTTCCCCTTTCTGTAGGTATTTCTTCTACAGTAGTTGTTTCCTTTGAAAAATATGTACTCATTTGAAAAGACTGCTATGACTAATTTATAATGTTGGTCATGGTCAGAGTTGCCTAGGCACTCAATGGAGCATACAGTCTCGTGTTCAGATCTCTGCATAATCTGATCGCTCAGAACTGACAAGTTTGTGATGACATGAAATTCTATTCAATAATATTTTTTACCTTTTAAAAATATATATTTGCCATGCATTCATCATAGGAAATTTGAAACTTTATATAATAGACTTTAAGTCTTCTTTTATTTTTTTATATCTCCACCACTCCCTTCAACCTTCTCTTTCCCTCCCAATACAAAAGCTTCGCTTCCATTTTTAATTTAGTCTTTGTTTTTTAATCCCTTTTCTTTCCCCTTACCACTCTGTGTTCCTCTTCACATATGAACACGTCCTTCCTACTTCTCCATATCTATCCTCCATTCTGCTCCTTGTTTACCCTTAGTTTCTCACACAAGAGAAACAATGCAATATTTAAGCTCACGTGTTTTATTTCACTTACAATTATGATCACAACGTGTATCCATTTACCCAAGAATGACACAAGTAACTTTCTTTACAGCAGAGTAGTATTTCATTGTATATAAACACCACATTTTCTTTATTCATTCATCAATGACAAGCATTTGGCACTATTTCCAAGATTTAGCTTTCATAAAATATGCTGCTATAAACATGGGAACGCATACACCTCAATAGTATAATGCCTTTAACTCTGGGGAATATAGCTAGAAGGGGAATAGATAGGTCAAATGAAATTTTTACTTTTAATTTTTTGAGGAAACTTTATCCTAATTTCCATGGTGGTTATACCAGTTTACACTTTCAGTAATAATGGAGAAGGGTTCCTTTCTCTCCATAGCTCCAGAAGTATCTGCTATTGGTTGGTTTCTTGATGACAGCCATTCTTCTGGAGTGAGATAGAATCTCAGTATTGTTCTAATTTCTCAAATGACCAGTGATGTCAAACATTTTTGCATATATTTATTTATTGTTTATACTTCTTCTTCTGTAGCAGTGTTTATTCTACTCAATAATCTTCAAAAAACAAAACTATTAATTTCACTTGTGACTATGTCCTCCAAGTATATATATTAAGTATAAATATCTCCAATTTATCATTCCTTATGGCTGAGTAAAACTCCATTATTAAAAAAATAATAAACACATCTTGTTTATCCAGTCTCCTGGGCTGTTTCCAATATTTTGCTATTTACAAATTGAATTGCTATAAACATGAATGCATATATGTCCTTGTGATATAATTCTCTAATTCTTTCATGTATACCCCTAGCAAAGAAATAACAAGGTTAAATGGGACCTCTAATCCTAGTTTTTTGAGGAATCTCTACACTTATTTCCACAGTGGTTTCACCAGTCTACATTCCCCCTAACAGTAGAGAAGGATGCATTTCTTCTCACAGCCCTGGCAGCATTTGTTATTGGTTTATTTCTTGATAGCAGCCATTCTTTCTGGAGTGAAAAGAAATCCCAGTGTTGTTTTCATTGAGATCTCTCAAATGACTGGTGATGCTGAACACTTTTCATGTGTTTCCTCACAGCCTTTAATTCTTCATCTGAAAAATCTCTGTATATTTCAGATAGCCATTTTTTAATTGGGTCATTAAATTTGGAGGGGTGATTTTTTTCAAAACGTCTTTATATATTTTATACAGTACTCCTTTGTCTGAGAAACAGCTAGTAAATTTTTTCAAACTTGTAAACACAGATATATAAATACTATATCATTTCTCTGATATGAGAAACTAAAGACATAAATGAGGTCCAGAATGTATGACAGCTATGGTGAAATACAAAGAAAATGTTCAATGGGATAAAGTAAAAGAAGGATAGTGAGAAATACAGAAGATGAAAAAAATTGGTAGTAAAAACAAAACTTAAGTATAGGGGTGTGGGAGGTGGTAGGGTGGGCAGAAGAAAGGAAAAAAAGGAGAATCAAGATATAGCATGTATACATACAAAATTTTAATGTTGAATGCAATCATAAAATATATGTAAAATGTAACAATAAACTCAATTAAAAAGCAATAAAATATAAAACTAATATTGCCAGTATTACTAAACAATGCTATCAACTATTATAATTTATGATTCTGAGATAATCTGGCCTATGACATGAGCAGGGAGTGGTAGGTCAACTATGAGCCAATTTTGCCTCAGACAGTTTGAAATAATTTTTGATCTATTTACTTAGTAATTTCTATTATCTCTACAGTAATTATTTGTTTTCTCACTTCATTTTCAATTCTCCCAACTCTATCTTGTCAAACAAGCAATATTGTGGGAGACTAGTCTTTAAAATTTGACTGAAATTATTTGGGCAAGGTTTTTATTTGCTTTCCATTACTGTAAATTAAATTATACTTGTTTTCTTCCTTCAGATTTCTGATCAGCTAGCTTCATTTACTTATTATGCTTTCTCATTACAATAGAACACAGGAGATGTCAAAATTATTGTTCACAACAACTTTCCCAGGAGTTCCACTTAAAACGCAAATTTCATTAACAACACACTATCCAAAAAAGATATAAAAAATGAAATATCACCCTTCAAAATTGCACACATTGCATTCCCTATGCCTTGAAACTCAAAGTAGGAGGTAATGAACAATATAAGATTAAAATCCCCAGCATATCTTATTTTAGAACTACTTTTGATGGGGAGCAACCTTTTCAACTGGCAGCTGTGGAAACACAGTCTGCACAGACAAATACTGCCACCAGTTTTGGGCACTAGCCCTTTATTCATGCTTTACTAGTTCTATAGCTTCTAAACAAAATAAACTGAATGCCAGCGGTTTGGGGCAACAGTATAATTTTCTGCTTTGAAAGTGACAAAGAGAAGAAATTAAGAATAGGATTAACTGCTTCACATGTAGAAATCAAGCATAAACACACGATCAATACTTTACCTTTCATGCTTAGTACACAATTCAAAGGAACCATTGATTATTCCAAGGTCTGTGTGGTTTGCACAAGCTGTAACTCACTATGAAGCCAAAAACAGAACACAATAACCCCTACTGTTGATAAATGGATGTCAAGGCATCAGGAGTGAGAAAACTTACTTGAGATTACTAACAACAGCAAAAACAACAACAAATCAAAACAGTGTTGAAGTACAGGAGAGGGGCTCTAGCTGCCTCTGTTTTGCCAGGCTTTCCTCACTAGTGGATTCTGAGTGATCAATGACTTTTAAGAATACTTGTTAAGCCAAATCTCTACATTTAAAAAATGGAAAATTAAAGACAATCAAATATATTAAGTAAATGATCCCAGGAGAAGAGCCTATCATGGTGCCAAGTTGACTATTTACTAATATCATTTCTATAATCATAAACATATATGTGCAGCACATGAATATGTATGTGCATGTTTGTATCATACCCATAAATTACATCAAAAGATGATTATAGAGTACAACCCATATAGTCTATTCAATGCCACTCTAGTAAGAATCACTTGTCAATTATTAAGAGTAAACTCAAACATTAGAAAGAGCTCCTAAAGCTTCTTAGTACAATGCTGCCAGTGGGGGTGGGAGAAATATCAGCATGTGTTTCTAGGTACCAGTATCATCCTTCTTGACAGTATATTCTGAATCAAATGTAATTTTGATAATGTTAATACTGGCTCAGTTACAAAAATGGGATTAGTTGAGTAACCTAATCTGGGGCTTTCCAAAGAGTGAACAAGCATATCTAAAAAGGGGTTGGGGATGAGTTCAACTGTATATTAGCTTTGTGGTTGTAATGATACCAGAAACTGGAACAGCAGTTATAACTTATCTTTGACAAGAAAGATTTTGAATACAAACCAATTTTCAATCTGAAAAATGGAATATGTGCTTATTTGAGGAAATATGATATACTTTTAGCCTGATTAAAACATAAGCCTGAACATGCACTCTTATATACAGACTTCTTGGGGAGGCTGGCTAATTTGTTTCAATAAAATCAGATGGTACCTTAAAAAAAAATTTTTTTATACAGTTCCCTTGCTTCATCTGTCTTAATATAACAGAATCCTCAATTATCTCAACAGTGAATACAGAGTGAAATAAAAGGTTACACTGTAATTGAAACAAAGCCTAAAAAATAATTCTCAGTCATAGGAAATAGATGGGAAGATAAAGACACAAAGAACCTCACAGGAAAAGGACCAGAGCTAGTATATGGAATGGTGCCCCTGAAAATAATGAAGTTGTTAAATCCATTAGGGGAGAGGTCATGTTTACTCGTATCAATAGAGCCATGCATGATTCTTGGCAAAGAGAAGACAATGAATAAATATTTTTAAAAATATATAAGAGAATAATTGATGGACAAGGCAATGAGAGAGGGGAAGGGAAAAGCAGTCTCTGAGACAGTTAGAGGGCCATAATTATATTGATTCATTCACAACTTGTACCTGTTTGACACTGTTCTGGGATAGGGCAAGGAATATCTGGGTCCAAACCCACCCCTTATCCATCTTACAGAACTACACTGAGTCACCACACTCTGAATTGTCATCTTCTATGCTCCCATCAGACTTTGGGGAAGTCCAAATTTACAGTACAGAATGAGGGAAAAAAATATTTTTAAAATTCTGTCTTTGGGTTTAGACAAACTAAAAATAATTTTCCATGTTTTATATACCACACCTAGTTTTTCTCTTCCAATGGACTATTTTGATCATTTAGTTCATATTTGCTGTCAAATGTCAAAGAGCTTCTGTTTATTTCTCAAGACCTACTCTCTGTATTTCCCCTATTCTTTGTCCAGCCTCACTGACCTGCATAGTTGATATAAGTAAGCCCTCCCCTTCTCTAGACTTTGTTGGATTTAGTCAGGGGAAAGGCTAAGAAACAGATAATAACAGAAATCAGAAATAATTCAAGATTTTGATCTCCCTGGCTCATTACCAATAGGCTTGCCTTGAATGAACTATGTGCCTTAAACAAAGGCAATATACTAGTCTAAATCTGTTAGTTTTCACCAACATTTTCTCTCAGTTTGGATTTTGATGTTTTCTTCTCTTTATCTCTTGGAACTCTGAAAAGTTGTAGGTGTGCTTTTGGAAGTCAATTGTTCCTGAAGAACTCTTTGAGGTTTTTACTTTTTTTTTTTTTTTTAACCAATCCGCACATACTCCAACCCTTGTCCTAAGCCCTTTAGAGTTATTCTAATTTGATTGTTCCATCTGTTTCCTGATGGGACTTCCATCTAGCATATAATGTGAAAGTGTCTTTGCCACTTTCTCAAGTATTTTTGGAAGTCTTCCTCTATGAATGTCTTTATGAGGTCTGATCAACAACATGAGGAATGTTGTTGCCCCATGCCACACAACAGAAAGGTGGGTCAGGAAAAACATTACATTGTGTCCTCAACTCCATTCCCTGGATTGGATACTATACATTTTCTAACTTTTTCCCAAATCAAAATAGTCTTGAAATGTTAACATTTTACATCCATTCAGTTAATTAGCTATCACAGTGTAACTAAAGAAACTCACAACAAAAGAGTCTCAGAAATGTTTTGGAAAGAAGAAAGAATGATGAGATAAGTGTGTACAAAGTGAAGGGGGATGACTTTGGGAGCGGTTAATGGCAATGTGTCTCACTGTAATATATTTTTTTAAATGTGAACATACACCATAATTGTTTTAATCACACTTCTTGTGTGGTTTACACAGCCCATCACTATTTGTGGTTAGTCTGAGTCGTAGTCCTTCCCAGGCTCCATGAATTTGGATCATTGTAGGAATGGCTCCTTTTCCTATGCTTCCATATAAAAAATAATCAATACAGAAGAGCAATAATTTTATTAAAAACAAAATAATATATTAAATGTTAAAATATAATATATAAATAAGATATGTGAAAGAATTAAGTATATTTTTCATATAAAATATAGCAAAGAATACATTAAACAAATTTAACTCCTTTATCACTCGTTTCTATACTTTCCTCCATGTTTATACACATAGATACAGACAACTGATACTTCTGGGGTGTATCACTAAGACAAAATTGTTATGCCACAAAATTTTCTTATTTATCAATATACTATGCTCTAACTAGTAAAATAACATGTAATACAGTGTAATTTTCCAAAGTTTACATTAAACCATTCCATTATCGACAGACATTTAGGTGGTTTTCAGTTCTTCCATTACATATAGACAAGGCTATCGTAAAACTTCATGTGTTACTCCTATTATACATGCTGTTACTTCTATTCTATAGAATAAATTATGCAAGGTATTTGGGAATAACATGATAAATTTTTCATATTTAAAAGTTTAAGTTTTTAAATTTATATATTAAACTGTACATATTAAAGTCAGTGAAAATTATCCAGAATTTATTATGCATAAGTATACCTTTGGGAGCACCTAAAATATCAGTGTTATTTATATCTACCAATTAGAAATCTGAAAAATGCTTTGGCATGTGAATGAGGATTCAATTCATTTCACTGTCTCTCATTTAAGTGTAAACACATTAATAGAAAATTTCAATTGTACTTCAAATGACATTCAGTCTGATTTTCCCATTGAAGTTAAAAATACAAATTTTAATATGATCTATTTTAAAATAAAAATCAGACCACCTTAAATAAAGGTGGCCCTCAATGATCATTTTTTCTTGTGTACTAGATAAAAACTGAGTTTTTAAACTTCAAAGCAAAAAGATTAGAGCAAGAAAGTTCTTGCTACTTTCTAATTAAATTCATTGTAAATGTAAACTATAATTCAGAAGTTCAAGGTTCAGAAGACATTGAGTTATTAGAAAGATGTAAAAATTTATCAAAAATAGTTGTGAGAATGCTTCAGCTCAATAAAGATTTTAAGGCTAAACATTTTGTTTCCATAGTCATCTTGATATTTTTTTATTTCTGTTTACTTAAAACCAACCATTAAATACCTTCAGGTGTGTTAAACATTCTCTAGGCAACCATTGCTTTCCTATCAGTACAATGGGAGGCTGAAGAGAGATGGATTGAAAAGCTTAGAAGTGCTCTCCACACAATTACTCACATTTACACACATGCTCTGAATTCCAATCGAAACAAAATATGCAACTTTTTTGAGATTTTATTAGATCTCAGGAATATGACTAAATTATTTCATCCCCACAAGGAGACAGTAAGTTAGTACGTTCCTTATCTCATTTTATTGTTGAAAAATTTGTGACACAGAGAGCTTTAATAACATATTCAACATCAAAAGCCAGAGCTGTATTTGAAGTTATGTAATGTCAGGCTCAATTTTTTTTTTCTTTAGAAGAGTAAAGTTGCCCTGCTATACAGGGCAGACATTAGAATGGAAGGTATAGAACTCATGTTTCCCTCTTTTTTATGTTTTCATCATTTTTAAATGAAGATATTTTCTAGTCTATTTTATACTAGTCTAGTCTAGTCTATTTTATACTTCCTTTATATTAAAGAAAATTCAATAGAATAATGTTTCTATGTCTTCTACCTATCTAAATATCATTTTTAAAGTAATATTTTTCCAGGTCATTGAAGTATTACTATACATCTAAAGTGCATTGGCTTCTGGAGAAGCTGACCTTGCTCCTCGCCCTGCTCATTCACCATTTAGTAATACTTGGATCATCGAACAGTTCTGATATAACTACTTACACTAAACTAGAATATGATGTGGCCAACTCATGAAAAAATTTAAATAGGTGCTTATATGACTCACTACTAACAGAAAGTCATAGTGTGAATCATTGGGCTAGTAGACAAGCTGACACATTCTTCAGTAAGCTCATCAAGGTTGAAAATATGCCCACTGTCATAAATAAAAAAGGAGTACACAAATAGATTCTGATGACAATTTTTTAAGCTTCTATTTGGACAATATTTAAGGGTTGACTTATATGTACTTCTCACCCACCAAATGACTGTATACTGTGGAAATTTTACTCTTCCTGTAGCAAGAGGAATCTGATGTTACAGGAAGGGTAATTTGCTTGCTCAGAGTTGTGAGCTGGCAAGTAAGCAATCAATCCAGTGTTTAAGTTAATTCATCCACAACCAAACCAATATTCTCTTCAGGATGCTAGATTAGCTTTTAAGTGATTATTTTGTTTTTCTCAAGTTATTTCAAGTCAGACAGATTTAAAATGTCTCTGACAGACAGTTTTCAAAAATGCCACTGCCAATGATAGCATTATTAGTATTTTAATTAGAGATCAGAATAGTAGATAGTATTTACATACATTATATACATTAAAATGATAAAAATAAAGTATTTTGTTATATGTTTTATATCATTAATGACTATTACTATAATAATTAGCAATTTAAATCTCCCAGAATCTGAAATGATCAATAAAACACCTTTGATATGTTAAAATTAATATTCAACATTGGAAAAAAGTAACATTTAAAATGTGGAAATTACCATTATAATTTAGGTAACAAAAAAGCTATTATATATAGATTGCTGTCAATTAAGGACTATATTTAGTTATTAATGCTTACAGTTGCTCTAACTCAAATTTACAAGTTATAATATCAAACTTATTAAAGTTAAGCTCTCACTAAATGAATGCAAACTACCTAACTAAGACTTTATTTTCTTTTTCAATTAAAAATTTAAACTGGGCCCAGGGACACCCTAGGTAAACAGGGCACATCCAAGTCTGCTGGCACCTCAAGTGGTGCCATTAGACACCAGAGCCTGGGGCTGGAGCCAGCCTACATCCACTCCTGATTGCACCACAGACATTCAGGGAAACTCTAGGTAAACTAGGTCCAGTCAAGTCCACCAAAACCTCAGACAGTGCAAATTAGGGACCTGTGCCCAGAGCTGGGACCTGTGCTCCTCCACTACCCAGTGCTTTTCAACCAAGGTGATCTGACTGTTCTGTTTGAGTGCCTTCCATAGTGTGCCAGAACTAGGGTTGTTGAAAGCCCATGGCACCAAAGAAGAACAATCCATGAAATACTGATTTCTTAAGGGTCCTAAATATTAGGAAGAAAGAGACTTGCAAAAAACTTTGCCAGACAACAGGGCAAGTATAATACAAACAGGGCAAATATAATGCAAAAACAACAGCAGTGAAAAAAGCTTTGAGATGAGGAAAAATTCAGTCTCAGATGCAAAGACATTCACCCCAAGGTAATATAGGGGGAAGAGAAATGGCAAAGTCTGAAGCTGAATCACCAGAAATCTTTGAGATGGTAACCAAAGCAGATCTAGTAAAATGGAAATCATAACTGATCTCTGACATGAAAACAGAGATACTGTAAACAGTTAACAATATAATTAATAAAGCTAAATAGGAAATCAGGGAGTTGATAGAACCTGAGATAGCAAAAGCAGTGGAACCTTTTGAACAGCTACATGTAGAGGTCCAGGTGATAAAGAAAGAAAATAAAAGTTTACACAATAGAACAAATATGGCAGAAGACTGAATTTCAGACCTAGAAGACAGGATCACAGCCAATGAACAGGAAAGGCATAATGTATAGAAAATCGCAAGGGATAATGAGAAATCAATCCAACAACTCCTAGATGATTCAAAGAAGGATAACATAAGATAGATTGGGATGACTGAGGAAGCAGGAGACAATATTTAAAAAAAAAAAGTTCACAGAGATAATGGCAGAAAATTCTACAGGAAAAGGAAAAGACAGGACATACAAATATATGAAGCATATAGAACCTCACATGGCATGACATGAAAAAATCTACACCTAGGCATATAATTATAAAGTTTCCAGATATTAAAAAAAAAAAAGAATGAAGTGCTGAAAGCAGCAAGAGAGAAGAAAACAAGTACATGCCAAGGGAAACCCATCAGGATCACTGCAGACTATTCAACCCAAACACTCAATGTGAGAAGAGGCTGGAGTGAAGTGTTTCAAGCCTTGGAGGAAAACAACCTAGCCTACTGTATCCCACAAAACTATCATTCAAAATAGAAGGGGAAATAAGACAAAGAACACCTGAAAAACTTCACAGACACAAAACCTGCACTCCAAAACATTCTAAATAATATCTTGGAGAAAACAAAGGAAAGTTACACACCCATGAGACCCACCAGAATCAACCCAGTTGACCAAAGAAGAAAATGATGGAAAAAGAGTGAAAGTAAAGAATAAAAGAGCCAAGAACAGGAAAAAATGGCAGTACTAATTCTTTTTATATCAATCATAACTAATAATGTCAATGGACTCAATGCACCAATTAAGAGACACAGACTGGCAGAGTGGATCAAGAAGTAAGATCATACAATCTGCTGTATACAAATAACATACCTAATTAAGAAAGAAAGCCATAGACTGAAAGTAAAGGGATAGAAAACAATTCTCCATGTGACAGGAAACTGCAAAACGGCAGGAGTGGCTATCTTATTTGCACACAAAATAGATTTCAAGCAAAAAATGATAAAGAGATACAAAGAAGGACAATATCTTCTTGTGCAGGGAACAATCCGAGAGAAAGAAATAACAATCTTAAATATTTATACTCCAAATTCTAATACACCTAAGTATAGTAAAAATAAATAAATAAATAAACATTAATGGACATGAAAAGCCAGATAAACACCAATACAATAATAGTAGGGGAACTTCAGCAACCACTATCACAAAGAGACAGATCAACTGGACAGAAAATCAATTAAAAAAATACTTGAGCTAGACCAACTCTTCAACAAATGAACTTAATAAATTCCTAGAGACGATTTCACCCCACAAAGTTAGAATTTACATTCTTCTCAGTTGCTCACAGATAATTCTGCAAAATAGACACATGCTACTTCATAGAACAGGTTTGAGTAAATAAAGAGGGATTTAACTTATCCCCTATATAATGTCAAACTATAGTGCCTTCAAATTGGAGCTGAATAGCAAAAGAAATTCCAGGATCCTCAAAAACACATGGAAATTAACTAACACTTTGCTGAACAACTAATGCGTCACAGAAGAAATTAAACAGTTATTACAATTAAATGATAACCCCAATACAACATATAGGAATTTATGAAATAAATGACACAATGAAAGCAGTTCTATGAGGCAAATTCATAGTAGTGAACACTTATACCCAGAAAACAGAGCAAGCTCAAATAAATACTCAAATGCTGAACTTTAATTAGAAAATGAGGAGCAAGACAAATCCAAAGCTCATACTAGGAAAGAAATTATAAGGATCAGAGCAGAAATTGATGCAATGGAGACTAAGAGAAAGATTTTTTTAAAAAAATCATGGAATCAAAAGTTGGTTTTTTGAAAGGATAAACAAAATTGACAGACCTATAGGCAACCTTATCAAACAAAGGAAAGAAAAGGCTCAAATACATGCTATTAGGAATGAAAATAGGGAAATTACCACTGACCCAGAGAAAGTCCAGAGGATAATAAACACCTACTTTGAAAATATGTACTTCATTTAAATGGAAAACATAGAGAAATGGATAGATTTCTAGACACATATGAACTTCCAAAGTTGAATGAAGATATAAACATGTTAAACACCCCAATATCAACCTGTGAAATTGATAATGTAATAAAAAAATTTCTCCCTTTTAAATATTTAAAAGGAAAGAGAGTGTAAGGATAAATAACAAGGGGAAAATGAATGTGGTAATAATAAAGAAAAAAGAAAACAAAGATTGTGTGGGGGTTGTAGGGCAGGGGGAAAGGGATAAAAAGAGAACCAAGTGTCACATTCCGGTACAAACTCTCAATGTTGAATGCGATGATGATGTGTATTCATAATGTACCAATAAAGATTAAAAAAAAAAAAAAACTCTCCCAACAAAGAAAAGCCCTGGTCCTGATGACATTACTGCTGAATTCTACAAAACTTTTAAAAAACAGTTAATGCAGTTACTTCTGCAACTGTTGAATGAAATTGAAAGGGAAGCCATACTCCCAAATTCATTTCTAGGAACAACCATTACCTGGATTCTCAAAGCAGAGAAATACCCAAACTACAGGACAACCTTCCTAATGAACATTAATACAAAAATCCTCAATACAATACTGGCAAACAGAATTCAGAGAATCATCAAGAAGATTATACACCCTGAGCAAGCTGGATTCATCCTAAGGATGCAAAGATGGTTCAACATACATAAGTCAATAAGTGTAATACACAATATTAACATATTCAAAGACAAAAAACCAAATGGTCATCTCAATTAATGCAAAAGAAGCTTTCAACAAAATTCAACACCCATTCATGATCAAATCCCTACAGAAAATCAGAGTAGATAGACTCTGTCTCAAACTAATAAAAGCTATTTACAAGAAACTAACAGCCAGCATCATACTAAAATGAGGAACAAGACAAGGTTGTCCACTCTCAGCACTCCTGTTCAATATGGTTCTGGAAACATTAGCCACAACAATTAGTCAAGAGAAAGAAATAAAAGGAATACAGACAGGAAAGGAAGAAGTTAAACTGTCATTATTTGTTGATGACATGATATTCTATATAGAGGATCCTAAAAATTCAACCAAAAAAGCTGCTAGACTTAATCACCAAATTTAGTAGCACAGCTAGATACAAGGTCAGTGCTCAAAAATCAATAGCCTTTATATATACAAACAGATTCACTGAGAGAGAAATCGGGGAGTCCATCCCTTTCATAATAGCATCCAAAAAAATGAAATATCTAGGAATCAATCTAACGAAGGAGGTAACAGACCTCTACTCTGAAAACTACAGAATTCTGAAAAAGAAAATGGAAGATATCAGAAAATGGAAAGACTTACCTTTCTCTT